>JANHGB010019982.1:0-26232 GCA_026283785.1 Coracopsis vasa
AGATGTACCAGGAATTGAACATGAAGGGACAGTTTCTTTCCTCAGCCACAAATTCAGAAAGAACTTCACCAAAATAAAATGCAATCAGAAAGTTGTAACTCTGGAGGGGCTGCTTGTAAATAGTTAAGCACAACTGAATTAGAATACCTATTTCAGTACCAAATGAAATTTATGCTCATTGCACAGCAAGTTGTTTACTCTTTCACTTTGGCTTTGTACGATAAAGCTTAAATTAAAGCATATGGTAAATTCCTGCACTTAAAACACGGTTTCATCTCTACTTAGTATTGGACTTCCCACCACCCCAACAATAAACACTGAATTTTCTTACCAGCTGCATACCACAAGAGTTCAAATCATTTTCTCACAACATAAACATTTCTTTTCACTGATCAAAATGCAAACACCCTTAGCTTAAAACTGCATGTGTTCTAGCTTTGCTCAACCCCAAACTAACCCACCCACCAAAGCCAATACAAGTTTTCTCACAAACTTCCTTAGGCTTTGGAAAAGGCTTTTACTTCATCACACAAGGTAAGACCCTATTTCTGTATCCTTGATGTGCGTTTGAATTTCTTCTTAAAATTCATGAGATTATTATTTCTGAAGGGCTACTTTGTTATGACTGTATTACAAAGCCACCTGTTGTGTCAAAAATAAAAAGAGAAATCCTGCTTAACAGGTTTCATTGTATTATATTCAAATTATAAACTAAGATGGCTTATTAATATTTCCTTTTGAATTAAAATAACAGTTTCTCATGTGAAATGGAGTTTATGATAATTCAGAGTTTATCTAAACAGTTTGATGTCTTTGTCCTTCCTTAGATAAACAGTCTGCATATCACATCAGCGATAACTGTTCTTTGACTTATTCAGGAACAAATCACCTCCCCTCACTGTTTTATTGTTGCCTTCCCTTAAGATTTTCATATCAGATGGAACAGAGGTATTTAATCAGAAAAAAAGCAAGCAAACAATCCTTGCCACAATACTTGCACATTTTAGCTCACAGCTTTGATCTGCTGCCAGTTTTGAAACTCCATGCAACGAGCACAAGCACTTTCCTCTGGCAATCTGCCCATGGGTATTTGGGACAAGCCATGTGTGCACTCCTATACAGCACATTCTCACCAAAATTAGACCAAGTCTCATATTTTCACCATGAGGGTGTTGAGGCAGTGGCACAGGTTGCCCAAAGAAGCTGTGGCTGCCCCATCCCTCGCAGTGTTCAAGGGATGGTTGGACAGGGCTTTGAGCACACTGGTCTGGTGGAAAGTGCCCCTGCTCATGGCAGGAGGGTTGGAATTAGATTATCATTAAGGTCCCTTCCAACCCAAACCATTGTGATTCTGTGATTTTAAAGTGAGAGCTCAGATGCAAAAGCCTAAGAGTACAAACACTATTTAAACACAGTAGGATCAGCACTGGTTTTGGCTGTTTTCATTGATGCAACACCACCAAAACTGCTGCCCTTCTCAGCAACTCAGTTTAAGGAAACCATTTCTCTTTTTTCCAGTAACTTTGGGCAAGATCTCCACCTCTGTGAGGCAGTCTCTTGCTTTATACATGCAGTAACCATATTTTCATTACAAGTTTTCTGAGAATGCTCAACAAAGAAACAATAAAACGCATTAAGAACTTTAATTTCCCACATACTTCCTGGATCAAAAAGGAGTCACTGCTGACCGAAATGAAAGGACCAGGCACACCCTCTGTGCAAGAACAAAACTGCTTTTCTCCTCACACAAGTTTCATGCATCTGCCTCTTAATCTCCGGTAGCTCAGAGACCATAATTCCTTCTTTAATCTCTGTAGGGATCATGCTGCTTCTTTGATAAAACAACACTTTTTCAGTATTCAACTGTTTTCTACTGCACTAATGTCATACCTAGACAACTCATGTCACAACTCCTTTCCATAAAATACCAGTCTACATAATTTCCAAGCCATCTTCTGTTTATGAAAGTGCTTTGTAGCCCTGATGGAAAACACAGTGCTACCCCTGTCACTCACCTTTCTTTCCCCAGCTAAACTGTTTCTCAGCAGCCAAATGATGTTCCCTCTCTGTTGGTTTTGGCCATGCTACCCCCCATATGTTAAGCCCTCATATTAACCTTATATATCTGAATAATCCTCTCAAGGCACTCCTAATTACCTAATTAGCAGTATTCAAAGTCCTATAACTACCACATGGTCTCTAGTTACGCAATGATAAAAAAGGTCAAAATAAGGTAATTGAAGGAAAAGGGACTGTAGTGATAGGACAAGGGGTAATGGGTTTAAATTTAAACAAAGGAAGTTCAGGTTAGACATAAGAAAGAACTTTCCTGTGAGGGTTCTGAGGCACTGGAACAGGTTATCCAGAGAAGTGGTAAATGCTCCATCCCTGGCAGTGCTCAAGGCCAGGTTGGACAGAGCCTTGGGCAACATGGTCTATGGTAAAGTGTCCCTGCCCAGAGCAGGGGGATTGGAACTAGATGGTCTTAAAGTCCTTCCCAACCCTAACTATTCTATGATTCTAAGACAAATAACAGGATCATTACTTTGACTTGTCATTCAACTCACATAGATGGCTTAGATTTGCCTATATGAAGTACAATAAAGATTGAGAAAGCCACATTTCCCTCCCCCCCCCGCCTTATACAATGTTTGAAATTATACCTTCTCCTCTAGGTTCTCTCAGACAGCTGAAAATATATCTAAATAACATCTTGCAAGTAAATTTAAAACCTACGAGGAGCAACATGTAGAGATTTGAGTAACAAACAATGAGCAGCTCTGCAGGAAAATGAATTTAAAGTTACTCACACAGACTCTTAGTCTTGGAAAACTATAAATCCAAAAAATCATTTGCCTTTCAATTAAGCTTTTATTTGTTTTTTATCTCTCTGAAATGACAAGTCCCCTCTGACCAAGTTTTCCAATACTGAGCAATTAGGAGAAATGCATAACACAGGACTGCAAAACATTTCACGTAAGAAAATTTTAGAGAAGCCAGTCCTACAGTCCTCATGAGTCTCATCAGAGCCAAGCAATTCCTTTTTTAAAGTTAAAAGTACAGATGTATCAAATGGAAATGTTTCAAGACAGTGTCTGTGTTATGACTAATACTCTGAGGAAGACTCGCATCACCTAACTCTCACTTCTTATATAATCACTGGGAAAAAGGTTCCTTTCAGAGGATTTTTTAGAACATCTGAATTAGATGCCTGATCAGAACTGCACTCTCATCCCCCCTTTCTCCATCATTTCTGGAGCCTGCAGAGACTCCTCTCCTAGACTGGCTGCCTCATCTCTTCTGCAGGAGACACACTGCAACATATCAAAGGACCAGAATGAGTGAAAAAGATGATACTGCCTGCAGAGTAATTTATTTCTATGAACAAGTTTTGGACAATCACATTCAGTTTCTTTCTGAATATTCACACAAGGCAGGAGATCATGACTCCCTGCAGCAGCAGCTCTGAGATTTCTTCACTGCTGCACGCTGGTGGGAAAGCTTGTTGTACAGGACATACCCAAGTTAACTTTGCTGTGTTCAAATGGAGCTTCTGCTGTTCAAGTACTCCATCACTGATTTTCCTAGAAGTTATTTACTACTTCCTCTCATCCCACTGACACCACAACTAGTAAGGAGCTAGGCTGAATGTCTGATTTCAAATTGTGGCAGTCCAAATATTTCCCTTTCACACCATGCCAGTGACAGGAGAGTGCTCATAATGTGAGGAACAGCTGCAATTAATAGTCTGTTACTCTGCATGCACTCACAAACCACTGCATTAATTCCAGTGAGAGGAATCAAGGGCACATACTCTCTACTGTTAAGATTTTTCAAAGCTGTTTTGTGGTAATCATACACAGTAGAAACAGCCATTAGAATTCACAGATGTGGTATTCACAGTATTCTGGTTGATCAGCTGTTTTTCCAAAAATGAGCTTGAATGAAATCAAAGTTAATGTGAAGGTTCTTAGTTTTTCCCCTAGGCAAAACTCCCACTGAGCTCAGCAAGAACTGAATCATACTCATGAAAGGTTTAACTTCACTGGTTTTATTTGAAAGCAGGGATCCAATCCTATGATTTAGCTGTGCTCACACACAAAAAAAAACACACACTCCACTTGACCTGGCAGCAAGTTATTCACTCAGGAATACAATGTTGTCTCTAAAAAAAGCTTCAAAGAGTGAAGAGGAATAGATATTTCACCTCATTCACCTTTCTAACAGTGGTAAGAGTAAATGGGAATGATACGTGCAAAAGTTTCAGTAAACCACCACCAAAGACATCTTTCCCTGCAGTAAATTTTGAACTGCACAGCCTTTTAGAGATCTCACTTTATCACAAGTGAGGACCATTTGTTAAACAGGGAAGCAGGTCGAATATTTGGGATTTTCTTCCCTCCTCCATATTCCCCTGTCAAAAAAATGACTACAGGAGTTTAAGAGACAACGGTTGTTACTGCGATCTTCATCAGGTTTGCACAAGTGTCACACCCTCACCATGTGCTGGAAATCCTTGTTAAGTTAGTTTTTAAGAGCAGACTGGATCTATAATGAAGTTTGGAGCAGTGTGCTAATTCTTGGTTTAAAGGCATAAAACACACAGAAGGGAGCAGGGGAAATACTTTTTCCAAGTAATTGCCCATAAGAAGGGGGGGAGAAAAAAAAAAAAAAGCAGCAACATTCCCCCCAACTTCAATGCAAATAAACAAGAACTGTGAAAATGTGTAGGTACACAAGCTTTTCTTTATTTCTGTTAAAGCATCATGTATGTTTACACAGCAGTACCCTGAAAAGTTTAGATTTCACCTGATTTTCAGCTAACGTAAACAAAAAATCTTCACACTGTCTCATCTGAATGGTGTTAAAACTTTGCACTTCTAAGATTTATATAAATTAGAGGAGATGTCACTTGCTTAGTTGGATCATTGCTTCTTTCTCTAGGATGCAAAGCTCTTATATAGCTCCTGTCAGCTCTGCAGAATGATTCCCCAGTAGCGCAGGGAAGTTGGAATGCTGTGTAGTATATACTGCCATAGGTCCTCAAAAGGGCACAACATAGGTTCACCTTTTATTTACAAGAGAACTCATCAAACAGGATGAGATAGAAGAGGTAACTGTTTTAGACAAAAGAATTACATACATGTTACATCCAGAGTAAGTACACTTAGCAGAATGAATTGCTGCTCCAAACACAGGGACTGCCTGAGCAAGTGATTCATTGTACTCTATTAGTGATTTGACATATAGCCTCAAGTCATTATATATGCTTCAAGTTATTTATCCGAAGAGTTATTTATCTGCCTCAGAATGCTGCAGCAACATTGTTGCAATAAGAATACATTCATTTTCCAGGGCCCAGTCGAAGCAGAAGCAGCACAGTAACCTCATTTTCCTCTCCTAATCTGTGACAAGCTAACTTAAAATAAATGCGCAAACAATACATACACATTCTTCTATCAAATGCTTGACTTGACATCCCTGTCATGTTCACACTGCTAATTATAATAGAATACAGTTTATCAGAGGATACGCTGTTCTTAAGAGTTTGTTTATATGCACAACAACTTCATGTAGACTGTTGGATATAGTTCATTAGCAACCCAAGATGCCCACGATCCTTCCATGCTCAGCATGCTATACATTTTGACTAACAATCAGAACTCAGTACTGCATCTGGCTTGTATTTACAGCCAAAGAATGAACTGGGTTGAAAAAGCAACTGAAAGGATAATACTTCAACCTGATGACTTTGTAGTTGGGGTTTGTTTTCCTGGAAGGAATCCATTAACATACCATGTTTGAGAAACCCAACAGACACTGAATTTATCAGCCTTTAGGTAAATAAAATATATGGTATTTGCTATGTTCCATCTATCTAGTCATCAGTCATTTCGCAAGAAATACACAACAGAATTTGCCCAGTTCCTCAAGATATAACATCTGAGGAGATCAATTACAGACTTAATTTAGACAAATTTTTCATGGCAATTTTTTACTTCCCATTACATTATCTTTCTTGTTCCATGAAGTTTTTATTAACTCCTGTGGAAAACGAGACTTGGATTCTTCAAATCATAATATGGATATAAAATTCAAAAAAGTGAATTTAGAGTATGAAATGATGGATTAATCTGAGCCATTAACCAGTCATAGCTCCAAGTTGTTCTGTTAGTAATCATATTGCCAACCCTGTCTAAAAAAAAACCCAAACTATATGCTGAAGATTGTTATTTCGCTATTCTTTTAATTAAAGCTTTTCAGAAGAGTTCCCTCTTCCCAGGTCTCCATCCTAGAGCAACACCTACAAGCAAGTCCACCCTGGACTCACAATTACAGAAGGGAGATCAGGATCAGCACCAGTCCCAGGGCTTTGGACACCTCCCTGCACTGCGAGAGCCACAGGATTAGTTATATAAATGGTGAGGCACAGCCACAAAGGAATTCCTTACAGAAACTAAGATAGAATTCTCAGTCTAGTCACTTTCCTCCAGTTTTTAATCACATCGCAAATCTTTAAGGGACAAGGGAAAGGCAGTGAAAAAATAAAAAAAACACAAAACAAACAGGTAAATGATCACTGTATTTTGGTTCTGCTCCAGGGAATGCCAAGGGTTGATATGTCACTAGCAGTAAGCACCTAAATCCTTCCCATTTTCAGACACGACTGCCACACTACAAGGTCATTGATTTTGTGGTGCTAAGACAATGAATATCCAGTTTTTCCATACACAGAGTAAAAATCTTCAGAAGGCAAAACTGAGAAAACATCTCCATGAATCTTATGATCAGAGTAACAACCTGGGGGACACTGAGGACCATACTTGAGTGCAGGTGAATATTCTGAGCACTGAGATTTCGAAGGGCAGAGGGACTTGGTGAAGGCAACAATGACATCTCAGATGCACCCAGACTGGCCCAGCAAGGACTGAGTAGGAAGTAATTGTGCACCCTGACAAGCAGCCCTTAGATCCCAGAGGCCATGTATTATAGGAACCTCTTCAAAGGCCAAGAGGAAAAAAGAGAGGTTTAAAAATACAGGAATTTTACAAGCATGCTCAACAACATCAACCCATTCAGGATCAAGCAGTAACTGGCTACAAGTCTGAATACAACAGAGATTATTACAGAATTCTCTGCAGATTCACATTGCTCACTTTAAGGGTTCAGCAGGATTTGTGTCTTTTGTGAGCCTGTCCTTAAAGCTCCAAGGATTTATATGCCAAACTGGAAAAAAAACCTGTTGAATGAACTCTTCCACTCATTTCCTCCATTATTAAGCACCCTACTGAATCAAGACAGCTAAATTTATTACTGAGACACATTAAATAAGGGTGATGACTTGGCAGCCATGCAGAGTTGAGTATGCATTAATAGGTCCAGAAAATATTTAAAACTCCTATGAAGTAAGTCACCTCTATTTCACAGTACATGTTCCTCAGACCTTCTCTCTAAACCCCTGCAGTGCTGAAGCACATTTCCAGGTGTAGCATTCTCCAAGAGTTTACACAAGGTCCAGAGAGCATTTTCCCATCCAGCATGCACTGGAAACCCAACACGTAACAGTTTAACTGTACTGTGCCACGTTAGACCAGTTAATGCTTTTCTGCAAGAATTAGCAACCAGCTGTTGCTTTGTGTATACATCTCTGCCTCCATTTCCAGCACAAAAACAGATTTCTTAACATCAGTTTCATTTATTACCAAGATGTAGAAAATTGGGAAATTAAAGGTTTGAAAAATAAATTTCAGCATTTTAATTTTGAGATCAGACTCTTCTGCTACTGCAATCTGTGTAACACAAGATGCTGCTAAGAGGTCTCTATAAAGCGAATTAGAGCAAATGATTTCTTTGTTCAGCTCAACTATGCTTAGAAAATGGTTTCTATATTATATTACATCTACATAATTTAGCATTAATACTTCAGTAACATAAGTTGGGAACACAGAAAAATCTCTGGTAATCTACTCAAATCAAAATTTGATCCTGGTTTTATTGTAACAAACTTTCTTTAGAATAGTGTTTCACCAAATAATATTTTCTGACAAACAAGTATTTGATTTCCAAAAGAGTCTTCAGGACTTTGGGAGTAAAGCATTACTATTAAATACTGCATTTGATATACAAGTACCACAGACAACAGAACTGGTTTTATACATTGTGTTGTTGGGTTTTTGTTCCTTTGGGGGACGAGGGGAAAGGTGGTGGTGTTTCTCAAGCATTCATTGGTTCATTTACAGTGTCTTCCATTCTGTAGAGATTCAGATACTCATATTTTAAAAGTAGCTTCAAATGCTGTAATACAGAAAATCTATATTTCAATATATGCAGTCTGTGAGCTTGACATAAAAGATAAGCAACAGATGTAGGTCCAGATGAAGAAGTGTGTCTATTGTGAAGCTTAAGGAGCAATTTGGTACAAAAATAACTGAAGTCAATATGCAGAAGGAAAATCTGTCAGCAATTTCAATGCTTGACTGAAGCACAGATAAATTAAAAAAAATAATAAAAATATGAGCTATATGTGGTCTACCAGTTTAAATGAATTAGTACTACAATAGAATCCATCTACTTCACCCAAAGTATTCACTCTGAATACAAAAAACACTTTTTGAATTTGAACCACAGATCTCTTAATAAAGCTTTCATTTATTGAGCTGCTGAACCTGACTTACCAGCAACAGCACTGTTGCCAGAACCAGCCCCTGCAGAATCCCCTTCCACAGAATTCAGTAGACACACAAGATGTCCTCATATCTGCGACCCAAATGGGAGGTCCAAACAATTTTCAACCCAGAAAACTTTACAATATTGCCTTGAAATTTCATAAAGATTCTGAGAAGCCATATTTATCATAAGTTTTATTCAATAATGTCTTTCTACAATCTTTGATTAAAAGCCTCCTGCCTTCCTTCATCCTAGCTACAAGTTCTAAAACACCTAAAAAGTTAATAGCAACCAGAAGGCAAATATGGAAAGCTAAATACTGGTTTGAATAGTTCCTCATCCTCAAAGGATTTTTTTTAGTCATCTTTATTTCTAATCTCATAATTCTTTATACTATTGCCTGACCTGGAATTTTCAAAGACACAAAAATCCAGGTGACCAATCCTTTACTATGTTAACAGAATTAATCAAAAAAACATCCTGATGAATAGCCCTTATCCAAAATTTGTCATAGCACCATCTTATTACTTCCTAGTTGCCCTGCTTTCATTTGTAACAGTTTTTGGTTTTTTTTTCCTCCTTCCCAGTAGCTGGTGCAGTGCTGTGTTTTGGCTTTTGTCTGAGAACAATGCTGATAATACACCCATGTTTTAGTTGTTGCTAAGTAATGCCTACTCTGATCAAGGACTTTTCAGTCTCTCATACTCTGCCAGTGAAGAGGGGCACAAGAAGCCGGGAGGAAGCAAAGACAGGACACCTGACCCAAACTAGCCAAACGGATATTCCATATCACAGCATGTCACGCCCAGTATATAAACTGAGGGGAGTTACCCAGAAGGGTGGACCAGACTGTTCTGGTCAGACTGGGTATCGGTCAGCAAGGGGTGAACAATTGTATTGTTTGGCCTCTCAGAATCATTATGAAATTGCAAGGCAATATTGCAAACACATCATTTGTGTTTACTGTTCGGTTTGGGGTTTCTTTTTTCCTTTCCTCTTTTAGTTTTATATTCTCTCCCCTTGTTATTTACCTTAGTAGTGGTAGCAGTAGTAGTTTTATATTATACTTTAGTCACTGGACTGTTCTTATCTCAACTCCTGGGGTTTACATTCTTTCAATTCTCCTCCCCATCCTGCCTGGAAGGAGAGGAAAGGAGAGGAGTGAGCAAACAGCCGCATGGTCCTGAGTTATTGGCTGGGTTTAAGCCACAACACTAGTAAGTATGAAAGCTTTATTTAAATGTTTTTAACATTTTTATTATTTGGTTGCACTTATTCATAATTTATTCCCAGGTCTGTTTTAACAATCCCATTCTGCTTTTCTAAAAGACATCAAATATTGTCTCTTAAAGTATTCTGACAGCAGAAGCAGTGTGTCTGCAATGTGTGACACTATAGATGGAAAACAGTGATTTTGATTATCTTGTTTCCTTAGGACTAATTCCATTTACACATGGCTTGGCAAGGAACGACATCCTCCGAGTAAAACTCTATCCATTCACTGCTTCTGTAATAAATGAAGCAGTCCAGAGAGAAACTACTGATTTTTCTGAACTCACAGGTGCTATGACTGAAGATCTTACTACTTATTAAGTTTTAAACACAGATGTGAGGAGGAAGCCTGCTTCCTTACCTATGGAAAGCAGCTTTATGAAACAAGTTAAAACAGGTTTGATGGATGCTCAGCATTTGAGCACAGTGAAAAAGTGTGAAAGATACAGATGGGCAATCTTGATTTGAACTATGCCTAAGTCAAGGGAAAAAGAAGAAAATACTGGAGAAGTAAGTCCAAGAATGACCGCCCACCATTACTAATGGATAAACAACATCTGGGAAGTAGCCACAAAAATCCAAGAGCATAGGGTACTTCTGTTCAGTGCCAGTTCTGCAGAAATTAAGAACAAGTCAAGAAAAGCTGACCATGATGTAACAAAGATGCTTATTTTTGGAAGGATATATGCCTTACTCCCTTAATGCATGTTGAATTGCATATTATTAGGTTTACCTTACAATATCATGTTTGTATAAAGCAAAAAAAAAAAAAAAAAACAACAACCATCAAACACACATACCTTGCCTGTGATGGTCAAGGTTTTTTTAGACACCCATGAGCTTGACTGCAGATTTAAACAGCACATTTAAACACCTCGTTTAATAAACAAATGAGACAAAATATTGTAAAACAAGTCTGCCTTCTCAAATTCATAGTTTTTCTTACTTTTTGCTTGGAAACAGGAATTAGACTTGGCTGCTTTTTTATTTTTGTAATACCAGTTCAAGGAGAATTCCAGATCATTCCCTGCTGCTTGAGGCAATTCCAAACATGGTCACAGACATTTAACAGAATTCTAGTTAGCTTTGTTCTTATGAGTGGTAAACTTGTTTCAGTTCCATTATATACACGTTGTTATCTTAAAGAATAATGAACTTGCAAAAGTAATGGTTGCTTGACATCTAAAACACACTTTAATTATTTTTAGGCCAGAGTGAGGATTAAAATAATTTTGGTTTTGAAATTATTTTTATTTATCATTCCTATGCTACATTTATATTTAATTATTTATGTTATCTGTACAGCATTGTTTTCCATGTAATCACCCCTGTAACAAAGTGCCTGGAGTTCTAAGAGTGGCAGGGCAGAGACTTTTGTTCTGTTTCTGCAATGCTACCTTTCACTTTATAATACAGATATTACATATGTGTGTATGTGTATATATAAAGCTCAAAAGCCAATATAATAAAGCATTGTCTTTCACATTTTTCAATCACTGGGCCACCTTTACTCCCAGTAGCTAAACTTTCAACATTTACAGCAGTAGCACATAGAGCACATTTCCAGAAGGTCACCAAAACACAGTTCTAGCTCTTTAGGAAGTCAGCTAGGTTCCTGCACTGCAATACACAGTGCACAGCCAAGACTGCAGCCAGACAGGCTAGGAAAAAAAAATAATCTGATAACACCAGAATTCTACATACAGTACCCCTGTGACACCAACTGCAAAACAGTAACAACTGGCAAAAAAACCGTACAGAACTAATTTTCCCTCTTATAGCTAGGTGAAACGTGACAGTTCAGTAGCCTCAAAGTTGATTTCCTAAGTTCTGGGGGGAAAAAAAGGCCTAAAGATGTTGAAAACTTCACAAGTTTAAGAGCAAGCTTCATATGAGCCCCTTCAACCCCACACATCCACAAGGGCCATTCACTGGGCATCATGGTAGAAAAATGCAATTACTTTCCAATGCCATAATTACTCCCTTCTATCACAAGTCAACTGCTCTTCTACACATCTTTTTACTGGTAAATATCAAGACATCCCTATGACAGCTACATGAGGAACAATTATTCACCATCAATTTCTGTTCACCCCCAAGAAGTCACAGAATAATCAACCATTAGAAAACTAACACAAGACTGAAGTATTCAGAAACATACAGCACCTAGAAATGAGCTATTGTAAATTCTCCAGGATTTTATTGGATCTTGGAACAGAGTATGAAAGGCAGTAATCCCAGAGTCTCAATATTTGATACTCCTTTCAATAGCTGTGGTGATAACACAGTAAAAGCATGTATTTTAAGTGAAGAAAAGAAAATTATACCTGAAACAATACAATAGCTGAAGAATTCAGAGCCAGCCCTGACTTAGAATTAGCTCTTTTTTCTATAATTAGGCAAGCCCCAGGAAGCCGAAAGAACAACTGCATTTGCCTGAACCAATCTGGGTGAACCTTATCTGATTTGAGCACAAAAAAAAAATCCCCACAACCAAACATACGCACCAAAAGAAAAAAAAAAAGACAAAAAAACCCCACCACACTAAAAAAAACAAATACACAATCGGATTTATGTTCCTGGAAGTAACTCTTCTTAACTCTTCTTTCTATTGTAATTCCTGCAAAGCCTTTGGTCTCAATACATCCAATAAAACATGGTTTTCACATTCACTATTCATGAAAGTAACATAATACAAAAGATTACTTTGTGTTCCTTTATCTTACATTTATTTTATATTTATCTTTAAAAGGTTGGAAAAATATCACTCACCTACTGATTGCGTACAAATGAAAAAGCTTGGTTACATGACTGAGTCAGCCTAACCACTGTGAATACAAACATTACCACTCTTGAGTAACTCACCATGAAATAAGGTGGATTGGTTGGCTGAAGTCACTGTGAATTTCTGATTTCACGGAGTTACATAGCAGCTAACATCACACCTTCCCAACTGCAAATAAAGATTTAGAATTTGTAATTAGTGACAATAATAATAAAGGCCCTCTGATATTACTAATCCTGCATCAGATGACAATCCTGAAACAGAAGTTAACCTTCCATAATTCATAGAAGTGCTTTTCATTAGGAAGGTGCGACAACATGAAGTTGGCCCTCCTCTTTCTTCAGCTCTGAATTACAGAAGCCGAGAAGGAACTCCAAAATATGCTTTAAAAGAAAAAAAAGTTATATGGGCAGTATATTAAAACTAATTTACATTTTGAAACAATCAACCTTATCCCCCTTCAATAAGCAAGAACAATGAAAAAAGAGGGAGGAGTTAATTTTGAGTTAATTAGAAGCTCCCTCCAAATTTACTTAAATGCTTCTGATGTGAAAGGAGAAGGGGAGTGGGACAGTTTCTGTAAACATCTAGTTATTGTTCTCTGCTTTATCTCGGCTCATAAAACAATACCAGGATGACCCTTCAAATTCAGATGACAAAATACTGGTGAGTAAAAGCTGCAGAGAAAATATTCTTCCAACTTCTAGAAAGGTTTGGAGGCTGCGGTGGGGAGGGCGAGAGGAGAAAGGAGCTGATGGATTTTTCCCTAATAGAATGCAAGTGTCAGGTAACATAAACCAGAAAGTGCCTAGCTGTCTATGAAGCAAAGAAAACTTCATCATTTGAGTCCTCTTCCTACTTGGTTAATCTAGGCCACAAGTGTCCAAGCCACCTTGATGGCATGGAGCCCCCAGCATATCTTACTCTCCTAACACAGATAATAAAAGTTTACCCTCCCGCTCAATTATCAGAATCCCAGACTTAAAACTCTGATGAAGGCAGAAGCAGGTAGCATTGTAAGTGTGTATTTGTACAAGAGCCTCATCCACAGGCTGCAAAGAGGAAAGTCAGCATAAATCTCTTACTAACAGCTGTAGAATCTCAAAGTACCATTAACAGATTTTTAGCATGTCTGCCACTGCCTGCCTATGGCACAAGGAGGTAGGCTGAAACTGTACATAAAAAACAAAAAGCAACAAAAACAAAACAAAAAACCCACACACAACAAAACCCCCACACACTTCCCATAACCCATTTCTCCTACAGAATTACTGCAATGAAGAAAAATTGTATAGACACCTTCCTGTTAGCTCCTAGATGCCGGAGCCACAACACCGAAGCAACACCCTATCAGACGACTTTAAAAGTGAGGAAAAAATAATTAGACTGACTCTTAATAGAAAGAAAATGTATTAAAAAAAAAAAAGGCAATAATTGAGCTTTTCAAAAGTAAAGCAAGATCAAAACAAGCAAGAAATGAAGTTATATGCTTTTTATTTTTTAAAGCTGTATCCCCTACTGAGCCATCTTTGCAGGAAAATATCTTTATTTTACATTCCAATTAGTGCATTAATCTTTTGATTATTTATTCATATTTAAAAGTCTCCTTGGTTTATTTTGTAATTTGGAACTGCATAGGAATGGAGGAATGTGAATCTGCATATTCACAGACAGTGCAAAAGAAAATGAAGACACCTGTATTTCTCTTCAGACAGGATTAACCATCTTCTGAAGATTGTTTAGTAGCCATTTATATAGTGGAAAAAATAATTGTTTAAACCTTCATTATTAATAGAAATGAGGAAAGCCCTCCATTTGTTGTCTTGCTTAATGTTACCTTCTCCCTTGCAAGTGATTCTTTCAAAAGACAGTCTCAGCTCAAGATCCATAGACTGCATAGAGATGCTAGACAATACCCAACCAAGAGATGTTAGAAGTCACATTAACTTGTGCTAGCTGCCAAGTTATTTTAGAAAGCCATCTTCACTTCTATGCTGAGAGCCAGTGGAAGAAGACAATAAACAATGTTAAGTGGCACTGTGCATCCAGCTACTCACACTAACAAGACTCTTCCCAGATAACAAGACAATAAAGGTGTTAGCTGGAAATGTCTCTGGAGACCACCCAGCACAGTATCCTGGTAGAAACAAGGCTATGACCAAGACAGGAGACATTCATGACAGGATTGATTCTGCCAAGGTTTAATGCTTCCCCAGACAAAACAGCCTGCTCTCTTAGCCTCATAGGTCACATCACCCAGGCTTGTCATGACCACCTCGAGAGCCTTGGACTGCAACAGCAATTTGAGAAATTGCTCCAGAGGTCCCAAAGAAGGCACAGCTTCAGCCAGTCTGGGAGTTAAGTTTAGGTTAGGATTTTGCTTTCCAATACAGAAGGCAATAACCAAGGTGTGACATTTTTTTGTAATGGCAAGACTGATTTGGAACGGATGAGGACAGAAATAAATTGAAGTGACTATGTAACACAACCAGACACTTAACATTTGACATAAGCTATCTCAGTAGCCAGCTGCATTTTTAAGATCAGACTACAGTAATTTTAAGAATGCCTTATTTTGTCTCCCTGCAGTTACTCTACATTCTTGGCACCTAAAATATCCTTTCCACTTCTTATTCAGCATGAAGAGACATTCTTGATTCCTACAGAGAACGTCAATCTTCAGTTTCTATTTCTATAATTAGTAAAAAGCATTAGTATTCAAGTTTATTTCAATTCTTGTCTGAAATAAACAAAAGTAAATAATTTCCTCCAAGATTTTCAGCATTTTAAGGATCTGAACCAAACAAGCAGGAGGAAATTCATTATAACCCAACTTGAAATAGGCAACCCTCATGACTGTAGCTGAACAAACTGATAATAATTTACAATAAATCCCTCCTCCTCCTATCTCCATATTATCTGAAAACAGATGGAAATGCAGCCAAACAAACATTAATGGAATAATTTTTGCCATGATCTTACAATGCCAAATGCCAAGTGAGAAACCACACAATAAAGTTTGAGGCTGCTTTGAATGAGTTTCTTGATAAAATAGCACAAGTCAATTCTGACTGGATGCACACTTGGACAGGGGGCCCACCAGCAGGAATATTTGCAGTTTCCTCCTCTAGAAAGACTTCTGTGAATCCACATTTACCATATTAGGGGAAAGCATTTGCATATATCTTCAAACGAACACTGGAGATTTTTGCAGCATTTTCCCAGATGGGTGATTAAAAGTAAGCCTCTAGTGCTTAAAATCTCATCGCAAGTCAAACAACTTTTCTGTAAAAAATGGTATTCTGGTTTCTGTCAGTACTTAGCACCTGAAGTGATCCGTCATTTGTAAAGTATGATGATAAAACACCATGATCACACAGATCTTCTTAACACAACTTTCAAAGCAGTCTTCAGCCTACTTTGATCAAAATTCTTACAAGGCATTAGGTGTACAAGAAGTTCATGAACATCAATCTTCATTAGGGTTATTTACCAACACTGAAGCTATTAGGGTATACGCCTATGAAGTTGCACTTCTAATCCAGGTATTAAATATCCAATGTTTTTGCACTGCTCTCAAAAAGGGTTTTCATAAAACCAAGAAGACAAAAGACACTATATGGGGCTTCTAAACCTACTCCTAAAGAAAGCCTGAAATATGAACACACACAGAAAACCAGTTGCTGAGAAAGTGTGCATAACTCATATGTACTTTTAGTGAATAAATACAAGAAAAAGAATAATACTTAATGCTTGGGAAACTAAGAACACACAGAATATGATTTAACATAACTATAGCTAATTGTTGCAGCTTCTCTGTCTTCACAGTTCTGCTTTCAAACACTGCAGAAGAACTAAGATTTCGAGACACAAAAAAAAAAAAAAAAGAAAAAACAACAGAAAAATAAAACCTTTCAAAAAGCCACAGTCATTTTAATCTAACTATGATTCAGCTGGACAACATGAAAGTATGCACAGCACAGCACATCAACTAGCTGAGAGAAAACCACCAGGAATACAGTGAGTCATAATGAGACGATTACAAAATCCTTGCTGTTCTTTGGAGGGTGTACCAGTAAGGACTGATATAAAATCTGAGCAAAAAGAAAGCATTATAAGGTGACTGCATTGAAGATTATTATTTTCTGATTCTAGTGGCCATTACAGAACCATTTATGTCAGATGTCATTCTGCAATTCATCTTCTGAAGTGTCAAGAAAATAAGGCAAGCAGAAGTTTATTTCTACATAGCAACATGTTAGTCAGAAAAGACAACAATAACACACATCACTTCTCTTAATTCAGAAGATATTTCAGACTACTTTTCTCTCTCACTGACCAGATCGATTTTAGCAAAGTTGCGTGTATGTAAAATGAGCGCAGAAAGGGTTTGTTTTTTTTCAAAAATTGCTTATCTGCTCCATACTTCAGATTGTATTTTACATACACATAGGAATTTTAGTAGTATGACAGCAAGATAAATACCCCTAATTCAATTCTCTCCTTATTCTCTTTACTTGCCCACTTCAAATCTCCCTACCCCCTTTATACCCTCATTGCAGGCTTAGGCTGACAGGCTTCTCTCCTCAGCTCACGCTGATTTAATACAGCTGCAGTATCTCTCCCCTCCATCTCTCCCGAAATATTTTCTCACTTCTTAGCAAACCCCAACTTTCCTATCTACTTCTACTAGTTATTTAATTCTAATTGCATCACCTATGGAATTTATTTTGGGTACACATTGTAGTAAATACTATAAAAAGAAAATTGTGCCACAGCAAGAGGAAAGGAGCATAATAGCTTTCCATGCTACTGAGATGAAGCCAGTACAGGAGAAGGTTTATCAAGTATTATGCATTAACAAAAGGAAATATTTTTACTGTCTGTATTCACCAGTCTGTACTGAGAAGATCTGTTTTCTGATAATGAAAAAAATACTTCTCACAGTCCAAATTTCCCTAGTTAGGGCAAGTTATACCTTAATAGATTACAGATTTCTATTGTCTTGCTTTGTTTTCATTCTAGATCTCAGTACATAATACACTACTAAGAGAGATTATTAGGGGATGAAAAATAACAGGCTCTGCACAAGCATCCCCCAAAACCACCTCATTGTCAAGGTCACCATCGGCTTGCATATGTGCCACATTTCTCTAGGCTATTAGAATATATTTCAGAGATAGAAAATCATAGCCATATTACTGAAATAAGAGGCAGAAGCAATTTCACAGCAACAGTAAGGTTCATTTGTTATTTTACCTGAATAGCAAAGTAATTTAGAAAGCAGCAGAAGGAAGAAGGGAAAAAGCACAAGAGATGTTGGAAACAGGGTAAAATATACATGGGAGTATGTCAAGCTACCAGGTAACTAAGTCATGCCTGATGACAGACTAGGTGCACATAGGAAAGGAACTAAAATTGTATACTAGTCAGAAACAGCTACAGTGATAAGTACAGACATGTTATTAGACACTACTATTTGACTCCACACATACCATTCACCCATGTTGCCAGGGCAAATACATGCTGCCCATTTCAGCTGTTTTGATTTTCCAAAGGATTGAAAGATTAAAAGCCTTAACATTTATACTAAGTTTCTTTTACCCTACCAAAGTTTAACATAGTTAACTACAACCTATGGCTATTTTTGAGGAACACTAGGCAATTTAACACAGTTAACTTTTTACTGTGATTTTAGATCTTTTCAAATCCACTTGTGACCAAGTTTCTTGTCACTAGTGTTTTGGATACTGCATCTTCATTTATGTAACTAGATTATTTTTGCATTTCTCTAAATGCACAGATGCCTATTTGGTCAAAAGTTGCCAAAGACAGGAAGAAAAATTATGTGCAATTGCCTGATCATGTTTTAAGCAAAGAAAAAAAAAATCCTAGAAAAAAGACCTGCTTACAAACAAGCTCATGCAGACATGAAAAGACGCAGCTCTTCTGTGAATAAAGACAAGTATGACGGAACAAAGTGAACTGTAGGGTTTTAGCCTCAAATTCTTTCAGGGTTTGAATTCCTGCTAGATGTAGGTCTAACCTACACTTAAAGTAAGCTGACAAAAGCTTAAGCATCATGATCTGCTTTTGTCTACCTGGTACTTTTTCAGAAAGCAATGAACTTACTCTTTTTAAGCCAAGCTCACAGGGACAAGACTGGACTTTCAGAAATCTATTCCTGGCTTCCCACCAATAATATGCCATTTTTCCCACAAGGATGATGTTTTAACTTCATGACCTTTTTTTCCCAAGTCGGTATAGGCTGCCATAAAGAAGCTTGCCCTTTTAATAAGGGCATTACAAAGGAGTACAAAGCAGATATTAAATGCAGAAAGTTCAAAAAAAAAAAAAAAAAAAAAAAAAAGGTAAATCCTGAAGATTTAGAGGTTAATAGGATTATTTTTTCAAACTTAAATTGATTCAAAATCTTTTAAATAATTGCCATTACACCACAAAGGGAACAGTGCATTGCCACCTACAAAACAGTGTCCCTGCTGCTTTCAGTCACACTTCTCAAACATTACATTTTCACCCATGAAATCAAGAAAAAAAAAGTCAGTTCATATGGAATAAACACAGAAACATATTCCCCTCTTCACTACATGGGACACTAAACACCATCAAACAATTTCAGAAAGCTGTATCATGCTTCCAACAATTTAAATTTCTATAACCATTTTCAGGGAAAATAGAAATGAATTTTAAATATAGTACTAAAGATCTTATTTGCATCATTGTAAGATTCAGCTGCAGACTGTGGTTTCTTAAAAGCATTTCAGAGCTACTGGTGTGAGCTTTCTGGACTGCTGAAGTAACTCAAGACTGCTGTCACTGTAAATGCAGTTACACAGAAGTAAAACTTCTGTGCAGATTTGGATAAAACATATGCAGACTCTAGAGGGAGTTCTAACTTTGCCATATTTTCCTTTTTTATCAGTTCAGAACAAAATGACAAGAAGAAGAAAAAAGGCATACTCATGCATGATGTTTCTTCTGGCTGGCTGCTTCTTCCCTTTCCCCTGTCAGTGGGAAAAGCAGGAACTGCCTGGCATAAAGATCTGCCGTCTGTTGATACTGACATGTACCACAGTTTTATTTCTTAATCATATAAGAGCTTTTAACTTAGTTGTTCTTGGGTGACTCTGGTGCACCTTCAATCTGAATACTTCACACAGTTCGCTCATGTAGAAGACTCACGATATTTAATGAGGATGAACTACAGCCAGTCAGTCTTTAAATACTGAACACAGCAAAGAATTTCTAAAGATATTTGCACCAACATAAATTAGCTCCTTGCTAACGCACTAATCCTGCCCATGCATTCCTGCTGCCATTTCATAGAGTGCGTGCATTATGCTGGGATTTGGCAAAAATGCCCCCAAGTTGCAGGAAGAGCTACTACAGAGGAGCAAAGAATACAGCTGTAGTACTCACATTGTGTGTATTCACACAGCATTTTGAAATAAACATATTTTCTTTATGGCTCTCAATGAACTTTAATAGTTCACACATACAGCAAGCTAACCACAGGATATCAAGAAGCCAAAAGGACAATATGTTTCCAATATTTCTTTATATTGAAGGTAAGCTTAAGCAATCGAATATTGGACTATTCTTCTTCTTTGAGGCACAGTATCATGTCAGCTCATCCTAGCTGAAGACATTTATAGCAACTAGAATAAATGCTTGCAATCCTTTATTACTGTTTCTTCCTGTTAATCTAACATCTACTTTCACTTTTGTTATCAATTAGTGTTTCAAAAACAGATTAAAACTTTCCACTTTTTGGTTAAGATGACAATTTACAGCGAGAAACAAATAAAAAAGAAAACCCAACAAAATCCACAGACACACACATTCCTTAGGAAAGTCTTCCACTGGTCCAAAACTTCATTAACACAACAACAACAAAATAAAAAAAAATAATTTGCATTTCAAATTTTTCTCAAGAGGATGAAATCACACACCAGACATAACAAGAAACCATCCATAAGAAAACTCAGATGACTTCTAACAACCCTATGTTGACTTCTATCTTCCATTCTTCCATATGTTCCCAGGGAAGAAAGAGGTACAGTGAAGACCACTCAGAGGTTTCATTTTAATTCAAGGCACAAAAAGTCAAAACCTAGACACTGGAGTAATAACAGAAAGAGAAAAGTAGGGCAATTTTTGAATGAGATGAAAAAACGTGTGCCAAGCCAAATACTTTTTACTTTTAAAGTGCTCTTTCCTCCTATTTCCCAAACTTGACCCTTCATTCAATACTCCAAAGCCAGTATTGTTGGCTACAAGTACACTGAACTTGGGAGACTTTTTCAGGCACCAGAAACGCTCTGCTTGTCAGCATTTGGCTGCTGAGCACACTGCAAGTGTGGAAATCTTCCTTTCTATTTTTCTGCTCCACTTTGTGAAGCAGTGGATAATCGGAAAGAGACCTGCAATACAAGTTCCAGAAACATTTCTGGGGTGATTTTCCCCTGAAGTAACAATGTATCAGGCAACAGAGAAGTCTGGAGGAGGAACTCCAGCTGTTCTGTCTTTTTCTCTTTGCATGTTTTCAGACCATCTCCCCAGCACTCAGAAGTTGAACATTTGTGCAATGTACCTTTCTTTTTCATCAATATTGATTTAAAACAATTTTTCGTAACAGGCTCTGAATAGCAGTGGGGAGGGAGGGAACAATCAAAAAAACATTTAACTTCTGTCAAAAAGCTGCAATGGAATAATGGACTGGCTGAAAACACATATTCCCTAAATGCTGCTGCTGTTGGGACAAAGAGACTCACACTTATATCAACCAGATGAAGTAAATTGCCTATTTGCATAAATATGCCAAATGGCTACTTACATACTTGATGGCTGGCCACAAGCAGAAACATTGGTTCCTAACACTTTATCAGTTATAAATCTTCAAAAAGTTCCTAAATCTTTATCAGTCTTTATCAGCTTTTTGTCAGTGCTGGCACAAACTATAGGACAATAGGAAACAATTTTCAGCTTACTGCAATGTTGAGAATCAATGCTCTATGCGGGGGGAACGTGAAGTTGTTTGAACAGGGATATTTGGCTGAGCAAGCATCATGGACCCTTAGAGACAGTAAGAACCACTACAGTCAACAGGCCTTTGCTATCAGTAATTCAAATCAGTAAAACAAACACACAGAATTTACTAGGACTTCATTTTCGGAAACGTAGTTTTCCTGCTCTGAGTTATATTTGATAATATTCTGATTACATAGAATCATATAATAGTTAGGGTTGGAAAGGACCTTAAGATCATCTAGTTCCAACCCCCCTGCCATGGGCAAGGACACCACACACTAAACCATGTCACCCAACACTCAGCCCAACCTGGCCTTGAATACTGCCAAGGATGGAGCATTCACAACTTCCTTGGGCAACCCATTTCAGTGCCTCAGGACCCTCACAGGAAAGAACTTCTTCCTTATATCTAACACGACCTTCCCCTATTTAAGTTTGAACCCATCATAAGCACTTATAACTTTGTATGCTAAAACTTCACCAGACCTAACAGTAAATAAGCGCATACTCTGTTCAAAACATGAGCAAGTCTGTCAAACAGCATATAACAAAATCCAAAGTTTCTAAACCAAGATGAGATTAATGGCTGTTTTTTGGGGAGTTGGGTTGGGCTGGTTTGGATTGGGGTTTGTTTTTTTTCTTTTTGAATCATTACATCATCAACATATCTGGGATACAGCAGGTCACCTTCGCTCCCTCTGAAGAGAACCACAACTTGTACTCAAGTTCAAACCGCCACTGCACTGCATTAGTGTGCAGTAATCCAGCTGTCCACAGCTGTGCTGTAGCATTTTGATCTCTCACAGTACTGAGGAAAAAGTGCACTTAATTTCCAGTTTTCCAAATTTCAGAGGATTTATACAATCCTTCTGAAGTAAATTATACTTTCATTTGAATTATTTTTCAGTTATAAGCCAGTGTGTTTCAGTGACCACTGATTCAATTTGTATAGTTTATCATCTGTTATGAAGCTCTGATGGCTATTTAATATGTCCTAAACATAACCTTGAGACAACATGAGCTCAAAGCATTTCATAATTATATTCCTCAGTGGGAAGCAAGTTCCACAGTTGACATATGGAAAGACCAAACTGGTTTTTATTCAAAGTAAAAATATTTTCTGTTCTTTCAAACTATTTACTGTTTAACATTTCAACTTTGTTTCACTGTAAAGCACCCCATGACTTTCTGAAGAGCACGTTGTAATTTCCTCCACACATTTAAAAGCATGCAGGAGAGTCAGAAAAGGATAGAACTATAGTTGAAGTAGGGACACAGAAAAATCTTAGCATCCTAAAGACACCTGTGACTTATAATCATATCACAATTCCTATGCAGCACTATTAAAATGGGGTAAATAATTCAGTCTGTCAGCAGATCAGACCAGAAGGATATGCTTTATCACCACCTCCAAGCAACCACCCCTTGTCAGTTAAGTAGTTCCAAGCAATTTTAGGAGACAGTGACCCTTCAAGATGCACTAAAATTTACTATAAAACCTAACCAGCTGCTTGTTATGCAGATCGACTCAGGTGCTTACAAAGGTTTAATGAATAAATGGATAGCTGTGGCTCAGACATCATAAAGGACAAAGCTCAGCAGCTCCCTTCAGTTGGGAAGCAATGGAGAGAAATACTTTGACTTGCATATGCACAGACAACTATAAAATCAGGAAGATTGCCTCTGAGCTTCTCTTCCAAACTTGCACTCAAGTAGTAGCTCATGGGCTTTCCTGTAGAAGGGCACCCAAAAACTTCTCATCACAGGAAAGGATCCGCCGAAGCCAAGCAGATTTACAGACCGACTGGCCAGTTGCCAGAGGAAAAGGAAAAAAAAGGAAAAGGCATTAGTATGCCTCCATATAGAAGACTAAAAACCAGAAAAGGCCAACTACAACAAAGTCTTAACAGCAGTGGTTCAGATTAAAGCTAACCTTCAAACCCTCTTAGCCTCTAAAATACATACTTTGATTTTTAAGGTGTCCATTCTACTTCCTATGCTTTACAGTTGCTCAAATCAGCATTCCAAACTCTACCTATGTTGAATTTCAGAGGATCTGGGAGACATCAGAAAAACTCGGCACATACCTATTAGACTGATAAACCCACTTCAAGTACACAGGATTTCTTCCCTACTTTTCTGCTCCACACCATGGCAAAGCTAAAGTTGGGCACATTTAGCACCTAACTACCAAGCCATTGCTTGGTAGCTACCAAGCTGTTAAGCTTGGGATTTACCCATCTTGAATAGCAGAGATTACACCATATTTGTAAAGATACAAATCCCCAGGGAAGGTAGTTGCTAAAAAACAAAGCCTAAGCAAATCATCTGGTGAGAGTCTAAGCAAGTAGGCTTGAGAGGGGGACACCCGAGGGCTCTAGAAACTTGCTTTTTAAGAGATTCAAGCAAAATACAGTCAAATAAGACAGAAATAAGGAGCTGAAACGGCTGTTCAAAGGACAGGGGTGACTCAGAAGAAGTAAAGGGGAGAAAATAATCATTTCCACCTCTATCATAAGACTACAGAAAACATTCAGAAGTTGAGAGAACACCCCACCCCCACCAACCAAGGTAAAAGCTATCCTCCCTCTAGCTACATCTGCCACTTCACCAAGTGGACCAAGCACTCAGACTGTTCATTTCTCCAAAACCCCGGCAGAAGTAAAGGAAATACAGGCCTCCACCCTGAGGAAGTCACTTTCCCATATGCCTGCAAGGCTACATGAAGCCTTATTTTCATACAAATGCACAAAACTACCAAAACAAGGCAAACAGGAAAAACAAACAAATCAACCAATCAGCAAAATACACCAAGAAGATGGTCAAGTGTTCCCTTAGTGAGTTTCTGAGGAAAGCCCAGACTGCCCCAGCCCAGCAAGGAGCACCTACATCTCCGTATACTCATGCATTACATAGTTTAAAATATTAAGCAGAATGCTAACTTGATCCTCCCGTTGATTACCTCTCTTGGGCAGCTAAATATTAACACGAGGCTGTTCTTCCTAGCTAATTTAGTAAGCAAGAGCTAATTTAAATGAGCATATCCTTTAGGAGTAATCCATGTGAATAATGATCCTAACTTGTTTTCATACAGCAGTAGTGAGTTATTTAGGCTTTCACAGTACTTTAGGGTTTCTAAAAGAGGCACTATGCAAATTACCCTGCTTAGTAACAGCATGCTGGAAAAAGTACCTCCTGTTCGTGTGGTTCTTATTGACTTGTTTAGCACCACTTCACCAACACACACTCCTATGCGTAGGAGGGAGTTCAGACACGCCAGATAATGCCTTGTAACATCTTCCTACTCAAGGATCCTAAGATGCTTTCCTTTCATTTGTCCTTTTCAGATAAGCATGTTGTTCTTTTTATATTCCAATATTAAAACGAGACACTTGATGACTCTAGTAATGGCAACAGCACTGCTCCTATGGAGTACACTCACACTTCCCTCAAGTCCAGGATTTACTTTGCTCATTTCACTGTACTAATGCTACCGGGGTTCAAAACCTGACACCATCTCATTCCTTCGCAAACCCCAAAACACGACGTAGCCGATCTGCCCCAGGCCCAGCTGGTAACACGCACTGCACCCCTTCACCAGCAGCCCCGCAAGCCTACCTGGGCTCCCGAGCACTGCTCCCAGCCACGTCCTCCCTCCGAAAGCGCAGCATTTCACAAGCCGAAGTACTTACCCTCCCTCGGAGAACTGCAGCCTCCACCTCCCTAGGGCGGGGGCCAGCTGAAGGGGGCGGTAGCCCTTAACTAGCTCATCAAGGGCTGATGCGGGCCCGGTGGCGTGGCCCTAGACCCGCTGCTTCTCAGTGCCGCAGCAGTCGCTTCACAGGAAGTCCGTGTTTCCATTCTCTTTCCACTACCAAGACCCAGCCAGCCCTTTTTTCGCTAGCCGCTGCAGCCAGGTCCTCCGCAATTAGGCCTCACCTCCCCCTCACATTATCCATCTGATACAAAGTGCCCCAAAAATCAAATGGCAGCTGCATTATATTTTTTCCTGACAACATTCCATTTAAGTAAATTACGAGCCAAGTTTAACAACCTCTTTGCTATTGTCATGATGGCAGAGGCAAGAATTGTTGATTTCTAAAGCATAACCACAACTACAGGAAGTACAGAATTCAATCCCATAAAGTATTTCAGATGGGCAAAATGAGGGTCTATCTACATATTTAACCTTGTTTGGCACTTAGGATGGTCTACTGCCACAGTACGAGTATTTATTTAAATTGGGCTAATCCAACCCCAGGATCAAGAGGACATCAGCAGCTTGTAAATAGCAGGTAAATTGCTAGTAAACAGCAATTCTGGCAGCCCTGGGGAGAGCCCCAGCTCCAGCAAGGTTGGCAGTAGAAAGCAGCAAGGCAAGACCCATAACACGTATGTCAAACCTAACACAGATTTTACTGCTGCAAGTAGTTGGCAAAAGCAGTGCAGCCTTTGAC
>JANHGB010019983.1:0-10975 GCA_026283785.1 Coracopsis vasa
AGGTCTCCGCGACGTCATCTCTCCGCGGTGGTCGGCTACCCCCGACAGGGAGCGGGTGGCAAAAAGCATGCCCTCTCTGAGGCTCGAACTCAGGACCTTCAGATTATGAGACTGACGCGCTGCCTACTGCGCTAAGAGGGCGCTGTGAGAGACTCTGGAGCCGAGCCCTCAGCTCCCCCCGACGGCTGCTTCCGGCGGCGCAGGTAGAGGTGAAGCCGGTTGGCGGTGCGGAGGGGCGGGGCCGCGGGCGGTGCGTACCAGGACGAGGTGGCCGAGTGGTTAAGGCGATGGACTGCTAATCCATTGTGCTCTGCACGCGTGGGTTCGAATCCCACCCTCGTCGAGACTTTTGCTGCAGCGCGGAGAGGCTGGAGAGGAGGGGTGGACACAGCCGAGATTGGGGTGTCCTGCGGCACAGGGAGGGTTAAGCTCCTGCCCGGCATATGGAGATTCCCGGGCTGAACTATCCTTCTTCCAGTAGCAAGTGCCTGGTTGCTCCAAGTCCCATCCAGCCATGACAACAGCATTCTCCAAAGGGGAAGATCTTGGTCACAAGATCCCCACAGCAGTGTTTGGCTTTGGAAACGGGGTGGCAGGAGGAAACTGAGGAGCCCAGGCAGGAGGAGGTAAAGAAGCATCAGCGAGGTCGTGGCATGGAGGTGGCTGGAAGAGTCTTATCCAAACCTCATAGAAACCCTCTAAAACATAAGAAATCCTTAAAAGAGACCTCTATTAGTGCAGAAAGTGGCTGCTAAGCAATAAGACATTAACCCTCCAAAAGAGGAGGGTACAACTGGAAAGCAAAGTGGGACAAATGAAGCATGAAGCCATGACAAAATGGATACCTTGAGGAGCAAGGGAAGAGAAGATGGGAAGGGATTTCCACCAGAGGTGTTGATGGATGTGCCAGTTCATTTTAACTGCTATAAATGAGGAAAGGGAAGAGTGCGAACCCATGGGAGCACAGAGGGGGAGAGGAAGACCTCACACCACCCCAGCCCCACTCGGCACCGGGATAAGTTGGGTAAGTTGCCCAGACAGGGACCCAACCAAAGGGCTGATGGATCAGCTCCTGCACCCTGCCTGTTGGTGGGATGAGCTCTCTCCTGCAGCTAAACCTACTCATCCAATAGGTCTGGGCACCCTGTGAAGGCACCAGTCCCATAAGCCAGCCCCACAGCAGAGCCTGTGCCCAGGGACCCCAACATCCACCAAGAGATGCATTAGTCCTATTACCCTCAAGAGGCACCTTCCCCTTGTCCCCATGGGCTCCATTGTTACATGTGTGCCACTGCTGGCTCCTCAGTGGAGCTCCATCATTACATCTGTGCTGCTGCTGGCTCTTCAGTACCTACCCTGCTTCTTGGAGATGCTCCCATGTCCTTTATGCCCCACCAGACTTCCACATATTCCCCATCACATCCAGATCTGCCCCTGCCTTATCCTGCAATAAGCTCTTGGTAAAAGCTTGCACCCAGACAGTGCTGGGGCAGTTTTGTCACCAGGAGGGGGCAAACTGGGGCAGCAGGGCAGGGAAGTGGGGAGCTGCATCTGGTCCTGCCAGGACATGGGGTCACATCCTGCACCCGAGTTTCAGATAGGGAGAAAAAGCAGCCCCTAGGCCAGGCACCACTGGGAGTCGAACCCAGGATCTCCTGTTTACTAGACAGGCGCTTTAACCAGCTGAGCCATGGCGCCCACCTGCCCCACAACATGGGGTGCCCCATGGCCAGCCCCTGACCCCATCCTTCTGCCACCCCAGCACCAGGGTCACCCTGCAGCATCTATGGGCCTAGGCACAGGGTTGGGACACAGGGAACAGGGAGGAAGCACTCAGAGTGTAGAGATTTGGCAGAAAATCACCCCCCACACACACCATGTTCCTGCCCCTGACCTCAGAGATCAGGGGCTGGCGGTAGCTGGGATTAGCTTCTGGTTACCACCAGTTCCACACGGTCTGGTCACGATCAATAGGAACTGCCATGATTATGGACACGGGAAAAGTGCAGGGTTTGAAGCAACACAAATACAGATTCAGAACTGCCATTGATAAATTCACCTCCTGCATTCACGCTGAAGTCCGAAGCTTGACAATGATTCAGTGAGCTCATATGGAAAGAGTAACCTATGAGTAATCCATTAGTTCCACCTGGAATGGAGAAGCTGTGGCTGCCCCATCCCTGGCAGTGTTCAAGGCCAGGTTGGACACAGGGGCTTAGAGCAATCTGCTCTAGTGGAAGGTGTCCCTGCCTGTGGCAGGGGCTGGAACTGGATGAGCTTTGAGGTCCCTTCCAACACAAACCATTCCATGGTTCTATGAACCCCTTTACCACGTATCTCACGGCCTCATTCGTACAGGGGGAGAGTCCTCTGTGTTACAGATAAGATCAAATCCCCTGCTACTGCAGGGTGTCCCTGGCTGAGTCCCACACTGGCTGAGCAGCATCGCCCCGGCCGTACCCAAAAGCAGGGCTCGTCCGGGATTTGAACCCGGGACCTCTCGCACCCTAAGCGAGAATCATACCCCTAGACCAACGAGCCGGGGTGCGCAGCTGCTCGGGCACCCCCCCCGCTGTGCCGGCACCGGGGTGCTGGAGGGAGCAGGGGGTGCCCGGTGGATGGGGCTGGTGCCCCCCCGGGGTGCCCAGGGCTGGGGCTGTGATGGCCGAGGGGTGAAGGCGTTGGACTCGAAATCCAATAGGGTTTCCCTGCGCAGGTTCGAATCCTGCTCACAGCGACAGGTTTTGTGTGCTGCCCTTGTGCCCACACCGGGGGGGCTGTGGAGCATCTGTCCCACATCACCATGGAGTACTGGTGGTCCTCTTGCTGTGCTTTGGCAAGGACCAGGCTGCTCCATCCAGCAGCCACAGCATAATGCTCGGTGCAGCAGATGCTTTTCATTATGTGATATGAGCTTCTCATTGCAATTAATAAGTGCTTGTTGGTAATTAGTGGTGTAGGCTGGTGCTGGTGAGCACTCATTACCCTTGTGCCTGGAGCTGCTCCAGTCAGAG
Source organism: Coracopsis vasa (assembly GCA_026283785.1). Classification (NCBI taxonomy): domain Eukaryota; kingdom Metazoa; phylum Chordata; class Aves; order Psittaciformes; family Psittacidae; genus Coracopsis; species Coracopsis vasa. The sequence continues at coordinate 3,015 of JANHGB010019983.1, forward strand.
CAGTGACCACATTATTTATACAAGACCCTTTTCTGGCCACAGATCAGTGCAGTTAATGAGAAACCCTGGCTTGGGGAAGAGACAACTGGTTGGGTGCTGGGAACCCTTTTATTCCACAGTAGGACAATTTGGGCAGGCAAGCCCACAGGACACAAGAGGCTGAGCCAGGGGCCGCAGGCAGACCCTGGTACCATGGCCAAGCTGGTGGAGTGTGTCCCCAACTTCTCAGAGGGGAATAACAAAGAGGTGAGCGAGCATGCAGAGGGGCTGTGGGGTGGGTGATGTTGGGGTGCTGATGGCTGAAGATACCTAAAGGCAGCCAGCCCCTGCTCCCTTTTGATACCGGGGTGAGAAGTGGGGTCTCAGACCTCCCCCTCCCCACTGCCTGCAGGTTGCTGTAGCACTAGGGTTTGGGGTGGTCCCTCTTCGAGAAGTATTGCTTGAGGTTATTGTCCCAAAACACACCATCTGGGTTAATGGGCTTTGTGCTGGCCATTGGCCCTAGGCTGAACTTTGTCCCTGCTGGGGGTAGGAAATTCAGCAACCCCCAGATATCAGTAAAACCACTGCTGTCCCCAGGGAACAGGCTTTGAGATCAAAATCTGTTTTGAAGCTGGCAAGGGACAGTATCCTCAGGAACAGCAATTTGTGATGGTGTCTCCGACATGCGGGAGCAGCCGGGTGTCTCTCCCCCACCATAGAATCCCAGACTGGTTTGGGCTGGGAAGGGACCTTAAAGCTCATCCAGTTCCAACCCCTGCCATGGGCAGGGACACCTTCCACTGGAGCAGGTTGCCCCAAGCCCCTGTGTCCAACCTGGCCTTGAACACTGCCAGGGATGGGGCAGCCACAGCTTCTCTGGGCACCCTGTGCCAGCGCCTCAGCACCCTCACAGGGAATATCTAATCTGAATCTACCTTTCACCTTAAAGCCCCCTTGCCCTGTCACTCCTTGCCCTTGTCAAAAGCCCCTTTCCAGATTTCTCATTGGTCTCCAACCAGCTTGTTGGAAGCTGCTTTAAACTGTGGTGGGTTTGGGGCTCACCGGGAGCCAGGGGTGTCTCAAACCCCCCTGGGTAAGAGTGTGATGGTGGTGCCATTGGATCCTGCATCCTCTGCAGCACAGGGCTGCATCCCCACTGATCATGGATGGGGTCATCCCCAGCCCCAGGCTTTATGGTGGGAGTGCATCCCTCTCAGCTCCCCTCCACTGCCCTGCAGGTGATCGATGCACTGGCACAGGCCATCTCTCGCACACCGGGCTGTGTGCTGCTGGATGTGGATGCTGGAGCCTCCACCAACCGCACCGTCTACACCTTCGTGGGGACCCCCGAGGCTGTCATTGAAGGGGCACTGAGCGCAGCCCGTGTGGCCGGGCAGCTCATCGACATGAGCCAGCACAAGGGTGAGCTTGGGGGTGGCCAAGCACAGCACACAGCAAGCTGGGGTGGAGGGATGGTGGTGGTGAAGAGGCCCTTGCTCATCCTCCCAGCCCTAAGAGGCTGGATCACTTCTGTCCATGAGCTGGAGTAGACATCACTGCCTCAACTCTCCTTGCAGCAGCAGTGCCCGGTCTGCAAAAGAGGCTGGGAAAAAGGGACATCCTCCCTCCTTGTCTTGATTTTCCCAGCTCCCATCCTTATACCTGCCCCGTCTCCAGGTGAACACCCTCGCATGGGGGCCCTGGATGTCTGCCCCTTCGTGCCTGTGATGAATGTCAGCATGGAGGAGTGCATTACCTGTGCCCATGTCTTCGGGCAGCGCTTGGCAGCGGAGCTGGGGGTGCCTGGTGAGTGGGGTCCCATCACTGCACGCTTCCAGCTATGGACAAACTGCACAACATTAACCAAATGGGGTTTGCTTCCAAATGGGCCAAACTGGACCCTGCTAGATGATGGCCAGCCCCTTACTGGGCAGTGCTCACCCCCAGGTCTCTCTTGCAGTTTACCTGTATGGAGAGGCAGCACGGGAGGAGAGCAGGAAAGCTCTGCCCGCCATCCGCGCTGGGGAGTATGAAGCACTCCCTAAGAAGGTGACAGCACTGGGCAGAGCACAGCTCCATCTCCCCAGCCTCAGAGAGGGTACTGGGGCTGGCATGGTCCCTTTGCACTGCAAGGAGCTGGTGGAACCCTTGTGATGCTGCTGACCATGGAGGTGGTTGTGGCAGATATCAGCTGGGGAGGGAGATGCCCATCCCTCGGCAGTGCCAGTCCATGCGCTTCTCCCTCCCTCCTCATTCCCAGCTTGCAAACCCAGAGTGGGCTCCTGATTTTGGGCCCCCAACCTTCGTCTCCCGGTGGGGAGCCACTGTCACGGGTGCCCGGACCTTCCTTATCGCGTACAACATCAACCTGCTGTGCACCAAGGAGCTGGCTCATCGCATTGCCCTCAACATCCGTGAGCAAGGACGCGGCACTGACCAGGTACCCCCGTGCCAGCAGCGCACTGGGACCAGTTTGCCCCTGGTCCTCCCGGGCCATGCCTTGACCATGGAAGTTCTTGGCAGCCTGGACGCTTGAAGAGGGTGCAGGGCATCGGTTGGTACCTGGAGGAGGAGAATATAGCCCAGGTTTCCACGAACCTGCTGGACTTTGAGACCACACCGCTCCATGCCATCTATGAGGAGGTGTGCCGAGATGCCAAGGTGGGTCAGCGCACCGTGCTTGTTTCAACAGGGGCTGTGCAGAGGATGTCTCCTTCCAAGCTTTTCTCCCCATCCCAGAGTCAGGCTCTGCTTCATCTCAGACTTGGCTCAGCCAAGCTGGGCACAGAGCTGAATGGCATGAAACCCACATGAATTCAGTGCCGTGCCTCAGCTCCTGCACTGAGGGCTTTTCCATCAGCTCTTCAGGTCCCGGGAAGGGATGAGGACCAAAAGGCTGGGGTGATGGTGGTGGCAGAGCAGGTATCTCTGGGGACAGTCACGTTTCTGATGTCCTTCACAGGCCCTGAATCTCGCCGTGGTGGGGTCCCAGCTGGTGGGGCTCGTCCCCAAGAAAGCCTTGCTGGATGCGGCCGAGTTTTACATGAAGAAGGAAAACCTCTTCATCCTGGAGGAGGAGCAAAAGATCAGGCTGGTAACGTGGCTCTTCCTGGTACCCAGACAAGGGTGGGATCATGACAGAAACACACGCCCAGCCTCCCAAAGTGGCCCTGAGCAGAGATTTGTGACCATGGCAGCCTCCAGGCGTGACACTTGTCTGCAGGGATGGTTCTTGGCAAGCTGTAAGGGCACAGTGAGAGGGATAAGAGGATGCTGAGATGCTCTAGGGAGCAGGGAGCCCATCCTGTGAGGACAGTGTGGGCAGCAGCTCCCATCTTGCCTGCATGGAAGCCAGGAGGGGAAGAAGACCCCTGCAGAGCTCAGGGACAGTGTGTGGCGTTATGGGAAGCTGCCCCAGGGCCAGCATAAGCTGGGAAGGAACAGACAGGCTCTGCTTTTCAGCTGCAGCAGGGAGGGACTTTTCCACCCTATGGGGAAAGTGCTAGATAAGAGCAAGCTAATGATTTACTGGTGCTGTTCCCTGTTGTTTGCAGGCGTCTGGGCTGGGATGGGCTGGGATGGGCTGATGCTGCCCGGGGTGATGGCCCCAGTAACTCTGCCTAGGGCGGGATCACCCATGGTTAATCAACAATAGGGAATGAGGATGCAATGGGACTGACGTGGCAGTGCTGCTCCTTGCAGGTGGTCAACCGACTGGGCCTCGACTCCCTGGCTCCGTTTCACCCCCGGGAGCGCATCATCGAGTAGGGATCCCCATCCTGCTTCTCATCCCGGTGCCCATCCCTACCCGGATAGAGGGGATCCTGCTGCCTGTGCCTTCCATTCAGCTTACTTTGGGAGAGGCACCTGCACTCAGCTTCCCTGAGCATCTCTGATGGGTGCTGTGCAGGCGTGGGGTGATCCCTGCTCCCAAATGCTGATGGTTGTGGACATCCCAATGGGGGGGACTCCAGGTGTCTCTGTCAAGGCAGCAGGAGCAGGTTTCAAGGGGGTGGATGGAAACCTGTTGGAGAAGGGACCGGGTGGTGGTTGTGGTGTGGTCTCTGACCCACAGGCCTGCTGTGCTGCAGGTACCTGGTGCAGGCAGGAGAGGCTGGAGATGGAGGGCTGGTGGCCAAGCCACTGGGTGCCTTTGTGCGAGCGGTTGGTGGGAGATCAGCAGCACCGGGAGGAGGTTCTGTGTCTGCAGCCGCGGGTGCCCTGGTGCGTGCCCCACACTGGGATGGGGTCCCCTGGCTGTGCCGAGCCCTCAATGGGAGCTGACACGGCTGTAGTGGTGGGTGATGTGTCCTGATGGAGGATTTAACTCCGTGCCCTCACAGGGAGCAGCGCTGGGATGCATGGTGGGGCTGATGAGCTATGGGAAGAGGCAGTTTGAGGCGCTGGACCCCATCATGAGGAAGCTGATCCCCACCTTTCACCAGGCCATGGATGAGCTGGTGGGGATGGTGGACGCTGACTCCCGTGCCTTCAGCAGCTACATGGTAAGGTCGGCAGCAGGTATCGTGGGAAGTGGAGGGGAACCAGCACTACTGCTCCCTGGTGTCCTTAGGAAAGGGGCTGTGACCTTGGTCCAAGACAGGGCCAGGGGAAGGGACATAGAATCACAGAATGGTTTGGGTTGGAAAGGACCTTAAAGCTCATCCAGTTGCAACCCCCTGCCATGGGCAGGGATGCCTCACACTAAACCATGTCACTCAAGGCTCTGTCCAACCTGGCCTTGAACACCGCCAGGGATGGGGCAGCCACAGCTTCTCTGGGCACCCTGTGCCAGTGCCTCAGCACCCTCACAGTAAAGAACTTCTTCCTTATCTCCAACCTGAACTTACCCTGTTTCAGTTTGAACCCATCACCCCTTGTCCTATCACTGCAGTCCCTGATGAAGAGTCCCTCTCCGGCATCCTTGTAGCCACCTTCAGACACTGGAAGCTGCTCTGAGGTCTCCACGCAGCTTCTCTTCTCCGGGCTGAACACCCCAATGTTCTCAGCCTGTCTCCATACAGGAGGTGCTCCAGCCCCTGCTCATCCTCCTGGCCTCCTCTGGACTTGCTCCAACAGCTCCATATCCTTCTTATGGTGGGGACAAGCTCAAGCTCTCAAGCACTAAAGTGCTTTCTATGTTTTTAAAGCTCTCTGCACATCCACGTTGTTCACCAAGAGCTTTTGCAGGTGGTCCCATCTCCAAGCATCAGGATTAACTGACTGGATTGATGTCAGCCTGGTTTAACATCCCTCTTACCCACCACCTCTCAGTGGTAAGTGGCTGTTGGGAAGCTATTGCTGGAGGTGGCCGAGCTGTTTCCTGATGCTGCTCCGATCTGACAGCCAGGAAATAGCTTTTTCCTGATGGCTTTCTTATAATTGGGTGCAGATGGAAGCAGCCTTACAAGGAATATTCCAGCTCCCTGTTGCTAAAACCTGGAGGACAAAACATCCGGACATCACCCAGCCTGTGGAATAATGATGGACACCTTCAGCTCAGACGTTATCCTATGGAATCTGATCCAAAACAGGTTTCTGCTCTCAAAAGAGAGTCTGGTGCCCTAGCAAAATGCTTGCAGGAAAGTAATGATTTCTAATGGTGTTTTCCAAATGCCCTCCAGGATTTGGGATACTAAATGCTCTCTAGGATTCACCACAGAGCCGTGAATCCTCTCCCTTGGTGTTTGCAGGCAATAAAACAGCATTTGAACTGAAGTACCTCTGGAGCTGGATACAGAATGGGATGCTGTTTCTAAACTCAGTGGGATCATCATCTTTAAGAAGCAGCAAAAGAGCTGAGAGGGATTGAAGTGGACAAGGAAAAGCCTTGTCCCTGCAGCATCGCTTCTCCCTGCATGCCCCAGCCCAAACAGAAATGCACTAAGGGATGTGAGTCTCTTTCGCATCCCTGCTCCACCACCTCTTGACAGACTCCTCTGAGTTGCCATCCATTCTTTTCTCTCATCTTTCTCTCTGCTTTGGGCATGTTATTCCTCTGTAATAGGAATTTCCCATGTAGTAAAACGATGTTCAAGAGCAGTGCACCTCCCCAGTGCGCAGGGGCGTGTGGCCAGAGTCACCGTGGCCACAGGCTGGATTTTCCAGGCCTGGTTTTCTGGATCCAGGTCTACGTCCTGGATCAGCCTGGACAAGAGTCACACAGCTCTGACAATGCTTGTAGATAGGTAAGCCAAGATATAAATGAAAGAAACAAGGAGGGAGGAAGAGCAGCCAGGGACGCTGAGCAACTCAGCCCTACTGCAACCCCAAAGCATCCAGGACCAGTTGAGCTACCACAAAAGCAAAGCCATAGACATGAGGGATCATTAAATCACACAATGGTTTGGGCTGGAAGGGACCTTAAAGCTCATTCAGTTCCAACCCCCTGCCATGGGCAGGGACACCTTCCACTAGACCCTTGAGGGACACCACTTGTTAGTGGTTTCTACTTGGACACTGACCCAATGACTATAACTATTTGGATGCAGCCAGCCAGAAGGTGAATCCCAAATCCAGCATTCACCATTGCATGGCAATGTCTACAGCATCAGTCATTCCCTGCACTGCTTTGTTGAGGAACCCTATTTCCATCAGAAACCCCCCCAGTCTCATTCATCATATCCCAAAGCCGTGATGGAGCCAGTATCACACTGACTGCAATTACCAATCCTAAATCATCACTGTTGCGGATGGAGCAAGCCAGACATCCACCAGACATCCCTTACAGTGTCATCTGCATCAGGGATGACAGGGAATCCACCACGTGTGTGGTTCTAGGTGCCTCAAGGAAGGTGTCACCCACTGTTCATGGGATATAGCAATCATCCAACAAAGGAAAAGATGGGAATGAAGGGAGATTCCAGCATGGGAAGCAAAGACAAAACCTGCTCTTCTTCACATTCATCTGCAGGCACCCGGGTTGAAATCAAGAACTCTGCTTCATCAGTATATTCCCAATTTATAGCCATGATTCAGCAACCGATTTTCCCCTGAACTTCCTGATTTTCCTGTTTTGTGAAGCACATCCTTCCACGTGGATACTAAAGCACAAGAGAGAAAATCACAGCCCAGTGTTTATCTAGGCACTATTATCAACTAGCCACAGATATTAAGCAGTTTAAGTTTGCCCTGATAAGCACCATCTTTAATGTTCCATCTAAATGCTGCTGGAGATACTACACTTAAAGCAGCAATAAGAACCCTCATTATGCCATTACAGATTATGGTAAGTAAGAGGCAACTGGAAACCCACACAGACTTTCACCTTTCTATGATTCTAAATGGGTAGGATTGGGAATGGAAGAAACCTGGTTCTTCTGCAGGCTGCTAAGAGTTGTCAATCAAAAGCTTCCATCACCAGCATCAAGATTTATCACCACCAGCAGCACAGCCTGCATTGCCCAGAGAAGATGCACAAGGACTCAATGTGCCAAGCAAGCCAAAGGGATGCACCTGGAGAGGTTTCAGCCTGTTCCAATCCAGCCTGGTCACCATCTCATGAGCAGACTCGTTACCAAACCTACTTTATATTTGGGGTTTTAAATAAAGATTTTACTTACTAATCAGTTTGTTGAGTGAACATTTCTGCTGTGCACTATAGGAAAAGCAAATGAAACCAACCCAGAGAACATCTGTCAACCAGAGCCAAAATTAAACAACATGAAGTTGCTTTTGTAGTTGATTTTCATACAGCTGCAGTGGACTATAAAAGAGCTATCAAAGACAGTGCTCTCCATCAGCTATTTCTGAATGAGGGGAGAAGGTAAGTCACAAAATGCCTTATCATAGAGAAGCAGCTGCCCCACTGGAGTTATCTCCAGTGCCACTCAGACAAGCCTGCAGCAGGAACCATGGAATGGTTTGGGTTGGAAAGGACCTTAAAGCTCATTCAGCTCCAATCCCTGCCATGGGCAGGGACACCTTCCACTAGAGCAGGGTGCTCCAAGCCCCTGTGTCCAACCTGGCCTTGAACACTG
>JANHGB010019984.1:0-15796 GCA_026283785.1 Coracopsis vasa
TCTCAACCCATGGGAGTTACATTCTTTTGATTCTCCTCCCCATTCCTCCAGGAGCTGGGGGGAGGAAGAATGAGAGGAGTGAGTGAGCAGCTGTGTGGTTCTGAGTTACCGGCTGGGCTTAAACCAAAACATGTGCTCTGACACTACCATGATCACAGGCTGCTACCCTAGTGGCATCACCAATTAGTGATGATTGTAAACTTCTCCTGGTAGCAGCTGCATTACTGAACCCAATTAATACGACAGAAGCATTCACATAATGGGTTCAGTACCTATAGAAAACAACTCGATCTCCTTTGGAGATGCCCAAGTCAGCCACCTAGAGTGCATTCCACCTTTTAGATACTTTCTCAGAAATTTTTATAAGTCACATTTTCCATTAGCTCATTTTTGCCTATGCAGCAATTGAGAAGAGAGGCTCTGGATATGATAGAGAAGACAACCTAAATACAAGTCAACACTATAATATTGCTGTTAAAATGTAAATATCACTCTGGAAAAGACAAACCAGGAGGGATCTGTAGAAAGCAGCAGGAATTATAGGAGTTTCTGAAAGTATAGTTTATGAAAAAGAACTACAGAAATTAAGTTTTTTTCAGTCTAAAAAGATGAAGTCTGAGGTGAGCCAAGGTAACAGCATTTTAATACATAAAGCATTACAAAAAAGCAGAGCTAGCAATTGTTAAACACATCTGCTAGGAAAGAAGAAAAAGAACTAAGATAAAACTGCAGAAAACAAGATTAATTTCAGGAAAACTATGAACTGTAAGGACATAATAGAACAAGGAATCCAAATTTTAAGAACAGATTAGGCAAACATATTCATCACAATTTTGGTAAAAGCAGTCCTACTGCAGTGCAAGACGGGCTAAAATGATCAGAAGCTGGTTTCCAGTCTAGCTGTTCCATGCGTTACACTGAGACAAATGCTCACTCTCACCATTACCTAATGGAACACCCAAACATGAAGGGCAGCATATACTTTTAGATAGGTAGGGTCTTACCAGCAATAAGGAGGCTTGGGCTTGGAGAGGTTCTGTCTTCTAGTTTTATATACCATTAAGTTAATTGACACAATGACAATTAACACTTAATGCCTAGTGAGACCAATATGACCTTCAGGACTTAACCATATTTGCATTTGTTTGCATGTATTTTATATACAAAGAACATTAATATGGGACTGATATTTCCACCAGCAATCCATGTTGGTCAAAGATCTAATCAATGTTCAAAGTAAACTAAACTTAAATGTAAAAAAGTTATAAATTTTGGTTATACAGGAACTGTTATATGAAAATCCTAATTTATGCAGTCTGAAGTATACATCTTACATAAGGTACTATAAAGGCAGAACAAGAAGCGTATTCATAACTTCCCTTTCACTTCACAGATAACGTTAGGATATTTATGAGATTATGGGTACATTTATAACTAGGCCAGAAATTTAACACTAAAAGCCTATTTTATGAGAAATCTAGCTCCTTAAGTAAAGGAGCAGGGAAAGGGTTCCTCAAAAAGAATAAGTAATGATAAATCAAATGGAGGTTTTCCCCAGTGGTTAAAATAAAATATCTGACTCTGTAACAGTTTAAGTATTAAAGTCTTAAGAAACAAGATTTTTCAATAAATGCTTTTATCCTGTTTCAAACAAAGAAAACACTTTTGTGCGTTCTCTCACTGTGACAGATTATAGGCCACTGTAAGAAGTCTGTTAATCACTCGGTGAGTGACAGCAGAAATAGTCACAGACAACAGCCATACACAGGCCAAATGTTAACTTCTTTGATACATCTGGATCCACATTGGACAGTTCATTAACATCAACTGCCAAACTGAAACAAAAGGAACATTTTGTAATAGTGTTTCTTGCTTAGTATGATACTTCATTCATATCATATATGAGTTGTATAGATGTAGGGGGAAATCTAAAGAGAATGCAGGAGGACCTTCATATGGAGTTGCATTTCCAAAATATTAATAAAGTTCTCTTCAACCTCAAAACAGACATTGTTCACTTCTTAATCAAATAGGGGGAAAAGGGGAAACAATATCATATAGATAATAACTATTTAGTTCTTGCTTTTTCAAAGTTGTAAGGGAATGTCACCCAGCACTCAGCTGAATGCCTGAAAGCAACAGAGGAAAGCAGCCTCCAAGTTTCAACACAACTGGAAAGCAAACACTTCAAAAAGCAGAATAAGGCCAGTACTTGCTTCATAGAAACTGCATTACCAACTGAGTGATTTCATGATATGAAAGGCAGGGCAACGCTTTGCTGTGGACAGAAAGTCCACTGGATAAAAAAAAAAAAAGAAAAGGAGAATTCTGGCACTTCAAGTCACAACACATGGTTTCCCTTTTATTTCTAAGGTAAACCCAGCCACTATAAGAAGGCTAGGGCCACAACTTTACACTATGAGACACGTGGTCAAAGGAATATGCTGGTGTTGCAGCGCTAACTAAAAAGCATAGTTAATACCAACTACCACCTCCGTAGAGCCTGGTAAATAAAAAAATCTCATGACTAACCAGCAGAGTATTCAGAAAATACTGCTTTCATTTGCTACAGAATTATCACCAACATATACAGAATGTTTCCTTGAGCTTTTAAATTAACAGAAATAATACGTTTTCATAGTATTTGGGTTTTTCCAGTTCCTATCCAAAAAAGTCAAGGACAGATCTTAATTATATAAATTTGGGATTTACTAGGTATACAGTATCATGAGCACAGATCTGTCCAAGAATTTGTACATGTCTTCCTTTATATGTAAATAAAGATTTAATAAAAGACAGACAAAATACACAGCAGATTACAAAACAGAGAGCTTGGAGAGAGGAGATAAATTGCTGACTCGGATTTAGCAAATTAGTTGTTGCCTGAGGTTTTTTAATGAAAGATCATAGCAAGGGTTTCCATACAGTGAACACAAATTAATCTAATGATTCTGAAAGGGCAAAAGTAAGCTGATGAAAAAAGGAAAAACTAAATCAGTAGTCCATCATATCTTATACTAGAAGACCATAGCTTTTATCTGCTGTCTGGCTGCAAGGTTATCCCAAATGACTGAGATCCTGTGTCTTGGAAGAAAAAGTTCTCTGCTGATTGGAGATCCTACCATACAGTGTAATTGTGTATTTCTGGATATCACCAATGCCTTTTTCTCATTGTTCTCTGCACATAGCCCCAGTAACCAATCAAATTCTGTGTATTTTTCTTTTTAAAAGTGTATCTAGAAAAATATTTGTTAGAATAATAGAAATGCTTATTGGTGAGTTACTCCACATTTTCCATTAATATTTAAAACAGGCAATTTTTAATTGACTAAATTTTAAATTACTAAATTCAGACTTTTTGTAGTATTTTTCATTGTCTATGAAACAGATTTTTTTTCATTAAGATATATGACATTTTTTAAATGTCAATCCAACGTGTAACTTAAAATTCAAAAATATCTCAGCTGAACGAGTCCTGCATTGTCAGTTTTAACAGGGCTCATAACAAATCAAATCTTCATGAACTCACCAACACAAAATAAATTACGTTTGAACTCACCTAGTTTTCCTCATAGCTATGCTTGAGGAATTCACACCTGCCCCTGGTTATTACACCCAAGACAATACTGCCATAAATTTCAGATCAATCGTAGAACAGCACAGGTTGAAAGGGACCTCTAGAGATCATCTGGTCCAACCTCTCATGGAGAAAAAAAAAGCCTAAGTGAGATTTTCTAGCACTCTGTCCATCTAACTTCTGAAAACCTCTGGCAATAAAGACTACACCACGTGCCCGGGGGGTTGTTCACTGTAAAAAATTTCTTTCTCCTGTCAAGATAAATGTTCTCCTGATGCAACTTGTATCCACTGCCCTTCTTCTTCTCCATATGTCTCCTTGTGAAGGGAGAGCCTCCTTCCTCTTTTTAGCTGCTCTTTAAGTACTGGAATACTGTGATGGGGTTCCCCTTGAAACTACTCTTCTCCAGGGAGAAAAGACCTAAGGTCTTCAGTCTTTCTTCACAGGGCAGTTTATCCTGCCTTTTGATCATCTTTGTGGCCCTTCTTTGGAGCAACTTGTGTCTGTTCATGTCTTATTTGAATTGTGGGGACCAAAACCGGACACAGTTCTCCAGGTGCAGCCTGGAGATGCAAAACAAGAAATCACCAAAAGCAGGACAATTATTTTCTTCTGAGGCTGGGATATAAATATTTTGAGACACAAAACAGGTTTGTATAACATAAGAATCTGAAGAAGGCAATGGTGCAGGGACACAATCTCCTACATCTCAATGTGCAGTGAGGTGACAGGCAGAGTTCAAAAACAGGCTAAGAAATGGAACAACTGAAATCTTTCCTCTCCTACAAACTTACACAAGTACCCATGAAATACCAAAGGACTGGGAACGCAAGTTGGTAGGAGCTCCAGAAAATTAAGGTACTTGGTTCTGAGAGCTCTTCAGGGACAGCCATAGTAAACTGGCTCTCTAACACGAGAAAAGATCCACTCCATGAACGCTAAACCTCTGTATCTGAGTCAGTTCATAAAGATTAAGTTAACACAGCTAATGATGAATAAAGTCTGTTTCACCTATCATAAAATAGGTGACTCAGATGAACTGAAATCTTAAAGCGTTTATTTCTCTACCAACCACAAAAAAAGGACTAGAACAATGATTTCAGCTTACGTACATCAGCATGGGATAGATATGTCAAAAGTAGGCGAGATGAATGCCACCCACAGTTTTCCAGTCAAGGGATACAACAATAGTGGAACAACCATAAAAGATGAAAAGCATTTGAAAGCAGAAAATGAAACGTTTAACTGAACAGAGCTGTGTGAATGGCACTTTTAAAATAATAATAATTTCCTCTGCACTCTTGCATTACACATAGGGAAAAAAAAAACTGAAAAAGAGATTAGACATACCAATTTTTATGGGTCTTTGTAAATTTTTTTTTTGTGCCTGATAGGAACATGGATAACTTAATTTCACAAGTCAACTGAGGTAAATATACTAGATAGAGAGGCAAAACTATTATTATTTCATTATATAACAGCAATGTGTTTGGCCCTACACAAAACATTCTAGTACCTGACCTAAGAGTTATTTCAATGTTTTAAGTCAAAGAACTGAAGATTCTTATGCTCTAACAGAACAGCAGACTAAATTCAGGCCTCATCACACTGTGTGTTTAATTTTGTTTCACTTATAAATTTGCTAAATTTATTTGCACTGTTCTCTTCGGGTTGGTTCTGTGTTTAAAGCAGGCTCCAGGATCTTAATAGCTTTCTATCTCTCTCAGAGGTGCTTGCTTAATTTTTGCATTCATAGACATTTTACACAATAAGCATGCTAGTGTTGGAAATTTCTCAGCTGCTGAATTCTTCTGCAATATATTGCAAAAGAGGTAAACAGAAATCGTGAGCTCTGTTTTCAAAGAAATGAAAGACCTTAAAGATTTCAGGAAACCTTAAAATAAAGTAATTGCAAGTACTTGAAAACATGCAACACGCAACAGCCAACACTTCTCAAGATACTTCCTTTAGCTGTCAAAAAAAGATGTTTTACAAGTCTCATGATCCTAATCTCTAACACACTTTTCTCTCCTGGGAATAAAGTGTAACACCATGTAAAAATGAACACGAACCTATCTCTCTCTCTTACAGCTTGTTCTTGATACATTCCTTATATCAACACAAGTCTTACAAAATAACCACCATATCGGAATTGCAGTCCCATGGAAGTTGCTAAACCTCAGGATTTCAGTCTCATTTACAAATTGCAAATCAGCATTATCCAAAACTACCACAAAACCGCATACAACAGTGTGAGTCAGACAGATGTCAGCTGAGTTACATAAAGTATCAACCTATACAAAGGCACTCTCTGTCAAGACAGAGGTTATTAGAAACATTCAGCTTAAATACACACCCACTTTGTGTACTTGCTTTCCTTACAATACCTTTAATTATAAGGATATAGTAGATATATTATCATAAATCAACAAATCTGTTTCCGCAGCGTGTTACTAAGCAACTGTGACCAAGACCTTGCATAAATCAGATTAAAATTCCAAGGTAATGATACTCAAATACAACCTCACATTTAATACTGAAAGAGAGTTGAACAAGTTAATACTAAAACAAAAAGGTCTGTTTAGTTTTGTGATTGTTGAAATAGTTTAGATATATAGAAAATGTGAATCTGTGTATATCAGTTGAAAGCATTTCCACTGTACAGTGAACCATGCAAAGATCTAACAATTCCGATATATTTTTCAGATAAACTAACTAGAAATTTTTTCCAATGAGTTTCATCATTCATTATCTCTATTTCATTCTTCCACTTAATGCTATCCAAACTATACGAAAATCAATAGTACTTTAAATATTGAATTATTAGTTATTAAAACAGTTAAGAAAAAATATACTGTAAGAAAAATCATACATATCATACATAAGAAAAAATAATACTGTAATAGTTTTTTTTTATTTTTTTTGCTGCACTTACAATATGAAAAAGCTGGTCTTACAGTTGTAAATACACTTAAGTATAAGGACCTTTCTAATAACTGCCTGCACTTGGCATGCATGTCCCCCCCATTCCAGCACTCAGACACTCAGTGGGCTTATCAAGTAACATGAGGAAACTCCTGTTCATACAGCATAGACCAGAATACCCTCTAAGCAAGAGTTTTCATAAGCACATGGAACCTGTCTGCTACTGTCAGTGCTGCCCTCCCAGAGTTTCAAAGTTCAAGCTACTTGACCTCATCCTGAATGTGACTAAATATTTTAAAAGGTAACCCAAATTTAAGGGAGGGAGAGTGCGACTTTACTACTTCTGGCTCATAAGAAGTCTCTAGAACAAGAGAAATCATCTGCAGTGGAGACAGAACCTTCCAGGGGCAAATTTGTTCCAAGTTCCAGGAGCCACTACGAGCCCTTTCTGCTTCAAGCCCACATTCCACTTCTTCAACACTGTCTCCCTTTACACATTTACCCATCTTCACAGAGTCTTGTTTTCTTTAAACCTCCAAGAAAAAAAAAAAAACACACTGCATATACACACCACCTGCTGGGGAGAAGATGAGAGAACAAACATGTGACAGACATTAATCACGATGCTTAATGCACTCCTGGCAGGCTCTCAGCTACCACAGCAAAGAGAATCATTTAACAACCTGTGTGGATGGAGCAGAAGGGGAAACTTGCCAACTCTATTCACTATTGGTTTTTATGTTCTTCTGACTGTTTTAAACATTTAAAGAACATATAATCTGTGCAGAGCCTCTTCCATTCTGAATCCTCCAGAGGTGACAATTTGGTCCATATGGAATGTCACATTTTTGTATGTCCCTATTCCTGTCACCCGGGGTGTACTTTAACATACCACTGCTTTGTGCCAGAGGTACAGCACAATAAATATTTCTCTCCCCACTGCTTTACGTATTTCTTGTCTTACAGAAATGGTTACAAGTCTTAATACTTTATGTCAGTCAAAATATAAATTAATGACATTCTCCGCTATCCTTAATGTGTACATCTTCTTATAAAGCCAATAAAATCTGTTCTGCTTACAGCAAGAATGAAATCAAACGGTAACAAGATACTCCGCTGAGAACATGTCTCTTCTGCTGGGAAAAGGGTGACAAATTGAACACTCAAGAAAATACAAAAGGCTGTATTTCATAATTCCTTCCATTGAGAAAACAGAATATAAAGTATGTAGTGTCCTACTTCAATTATTTTTTTCAATTACTTCTCAGAAACACCATCTACTACTATACCATCTACTCTTTTCATGTCTAGGTAGAATCTTCGGAGATGCTAGCAACAGTTCTAAACTGACTATTTGCAACCACATCTAAAAAGCACCTTTAACTTTTCAGAGATCCTCTTCAAAACAGTGTCTGAAAAAAATCCAGCACTATATACATTCACAAGGTATGTTTGAGTATTGAATTCTGCCAATCTACCTTTAATACTCTACACTTACTGCAAGGTTGTTTCAGACAACTGCCCTCACTTTTACCAGTCAGTCCTCAAAGCGATGTTCCAGGACACAAACTATTCCGGTTCCCCCCATAAAAGACATGTACTATTTTATAATATATTGGCCCATCAGCTTTATTATAACATCTCCTGGGTAAAAGGTATCCAATTATGACAATAATAGGCCCTCCACAAGCAAATGAAATATTTTACTATAGTGCTCTTCAAGTGTTTCACTTTAAAAATGAGTACAAATGACATTCTAACTTGGCAGGATCTTTTACTTCTTTGCATTCACTGCATCCCTATTTTAAGGTCTGATTTTTTAATGAGAACAGCAAGCATTTCCCGCTTTTGACCCATCTATACTGCAAGGCTAACACAGCTGAGATTGATTCCTGTGCATCAACAGAATTGCTTATGAAGGCATACTTAGTAGAGCCTTCATGAAGACTGTGTCATAAGGAAAATCTTTCCAGCTCAGATGTAGATTTCTAACATCACTGGTTTCATATTCGGTATCTTCCACATACTACAGGTTTGATTAAGCCTCCCCTATTAACAAATAATCCCATCACTTCTTTGGGGAAATTGATAGTTACTTGACTTAGTACAGCTCTGAATGCTGATGTTTTACTAGCTCTTGCCTATCTAATTCTTAATTTAATATGACCGAAACAAATTACTTTCTAGTATAAATGCTTTATAGCAGATATGAAAATGGTGTCAGGAAGACTACCAATGCTATTTATTTCTTTAAAGAAAGTGCAATTACTTATTTTCCCTTATTTTGCTTTAGAAAAAGAAACTTTCAAAATTAACATGAGCATTATCACAAGTTACACTAAGACAGAAAAAAATATGGAAGAATAGGTTTTACTATTAAATTGTCTTACTTATTTGTCTAAAATAAAAATTGCAAGCAACACCTGTACTGAAATTATATAGTTCTTTCCAGAATAAAGATCTTTCAAATATTATATTTTACAGCTCAGTATACTTTTTCACTATAATAAGATGGGAAAACAATGCCATTAATATATTTTTGTTTAGCACTTTTAGGTGTATTTTTGCAAGTCCATAATTAAAAAAAAAATAAATAAAAGGGGTTCATACAAAAGTAGGTTTGCATACAACTGTGAGGAAAAGTAGAGGAATCCCTTTTATCTTAACTTTAATTGGCTCACAGTTACTAAACAGTTATGTTACGAAGGAAAACATACAAAACCATAACAGGTCATTTTACTGTGAAAAACAACAGTGCCAAGGAGTCAAATTTAAAATTTCCCTTACTTTAACAGTCTAGACTAAAAATATCAAGGTACTAGTCAGAGCAGTATCTCTATTCCTGCAATATATTAATCATGCATGTGATTACAGAAGACATCAAGTTCCAAATGTTGCTTGGTTTATAAAGACTAAGTTTTACTCTGTAGTTTAATTGCAAGATCAAAGACTTCAGCAGATAGACTATCTGGTTTAGATCTTGAGCCAAAACCTTCCAGAACAATCATACAGGAAACACAATGCACACAAGGTAAGGATTCCAATTCAAAATAAGTCAGATCTATGTGTTTGGGAGAAAATAATATTGAAATACTGTCTTTGCAAGCATTTTTAACAGCCTTAGAATCGTTTGGAGTTTACTATGCTCAAGCTCATGACTCTACTTTCCAGGATAACATTCAACATATTTGTTGTTGATAGTCTTTCCAAGACACTGTTTGATATTTTAAAGTAATTGGGAATGGACCAGAAATGTTAATTGAAGCCTATATAAGAAAGAAACAACACCATTGCTAATAAAGCCCTAATAAAATTAAAAGAACATATGTCTATTAAGAAGAAAATAAAAACTGTAGACTACAATATCTATAAAGTACATGTGTTAAAGTGCTCCAGAAGGCTATCACTACTACTAACTTCCTTCAAACTTCCTCCCACACCCCAGGGAGCATCATCGCTTCTCACATCCAGTTGCACAAATACACAAAGCGTTCTTAACTTTACATGTGAGTGGGGAAAACAGTTCTTTGTTGAGAAGAATTGTGATACAGATTTCCTTTTCTTTTTTAATATTCAAAACTTCAAAAACCCCAGATATATTACAATTCCATGCTCTTAAAAATAATATATTTTATCTGCTTTCATATTCATAGGTTCTTGTTTGTAAATATTGTCATCATAATGCTAAATATAATATAAAACTGTTATAAAAGTTAACATGTTTAATCAATACACAAAACATTTGAGTGCTTTGGTAAAATACACCTATGCAAAACAAGTGCACTGACATAGCTAAATACTTTGTCCCTTAAATTAAGCATTCTGACACTATAAAACCAACAGAGTTAAAATACAGATTCTTACAGGAAAAAAAAAGGAAAAAAAAGTCAAAACTGGGAGACTCATGCAAAAAACTCTCCTGGTAAGAAATTGTTCCACTGAAAAAAAAAATAGAACAGGTATTGCAGGAGGGCTGAATTAGATGACCTTTGAAGGTCCCTTCCAACCCAACTATTCTATGAGTCTATGAAAATTGTTATTATGAACTAATTATCTATAGTTAATCTACTATAAATATCAACTTCAAAATTCCATTATAAGTCTGTTACTGAATGTCCAGTTCAATTTCTTTGGTAAAAAACATACAGTTACTATTAACTGCATGTACTAGTATCTTTTATCCTAGTTGTGAAGTAGTGCCTTATTGTAGCAGTCTTATTGAAGATACACATCAAAAAAAGACCCTGAAACATTTACACCAGACCCAAGCTGTATACGAGCAGTGCAAATAGAAAATGCGAGGGAGACACACCTGCCTCTCACATCATGGGCAGTGGTCACAGAGCATCAGATGTTGAATTACTGTCACACCAGAGGAATGCAACAGAGAGAAGAAACCTGCTGGAGAGACAGGACACCAAACAGCCTCATGGTTTAGCTGACGCACAAAACAAAAAGTAAGGAGAAAGCAAAGGGGCCTGTTTGCTCACAAAACTAAGTCTGCCAGAGCCAACATTTCCAGCACAGCAGAAGTGACAGAATGGAGAAAACTATGACTTTCTTTAATGACTGTGTTTACTCTTCCTTTTGGTCTTCAGATCAAAATTAGCCAACAGCTTACAGCATACCCCTACTCATCACTCATCATGACAATACCCCATTTCTCAAAGACTCAAAAGCACAACCATTTCGGAAATTTGGTGTTCCTAAATTGAAAAGCTCAACAAACATTTTTATAAATTGTTCCCTTTTTCCATCTATTCTTTCTTTCACTGCATGCAGGTATAGTCTTTTTTTTCCCCCTTGTATAAGTACACATCATCACTGCTAAGTTTCCCATAACACTTATCTCAGTCTCATTTACTAGAGGTGTCAACTTCTTCCACATATTTCAGAAAATATTGTTTTTCAAAATACGTCTTTCAATATTTTTTCCTCCAGCCTGGTTTTCCCTTTCCCCATTCCTCTTAACAATTTTCTGCTAATGCCACAGTGTTTCAACAAGTTATGCTAATAAATTGTAACAAACTTCATCTCTGTTTTCTGATAGCCTGACAAATTCCTATCAGCTACTTCAAAATAAAACTCTCAGACTTTCCCATGTTATAGAAAAATTTGCACCATATATGCCTACATGATGGGCCATTCAGCAATTATTTTTTGAACAAAGCATCTTCTTGCAGGCATTCCTTTATTCACGCCCAATCAATATCACTTGTCTACTACCCATCAAATACTAACATCAACAAAGACAGTAACATCACTGTATCAAACACAAACAGTAGCTCCAAAAAAACTAAGTTTGAGTCATATAGGAATGACTGCTTTTTTACAATTTTCAGGCAGGTTCTTTAAAACATGGACTGCAACCTCCCTCACAGCAACATATCAAGCATGGTGCCAGTTCTAACAGTGGTAATCATCTCCTGGTCAACCACCTACTGAGAAAGTCTGCTGCTAAAAATCCCCATATTGGCCCCTTTTCTTTTTGTATAATCTGGCAAATCCAGTCACAAATTTCTTCCTTCTTGCATTCGCAGATGCACACAAGCAATGCTGTGAAACACGTGAACACCCTACTGTGCTGAACGTATGCCACCCTGCACTGTTCAGCAGAAACAGTCCATGGTTTTTTATTTAGGCAATTTATTTCCTCTTACCACTTTTCCCTTACACAAACTTAGCCACTTGCATTTTAATTAAGTCTGAAATCAGCATCTTTTTTCCCTTGAGTATTTCTATTTATACTTTTCTGATGTCAGAAGGAATTGCATTACAAGTATTGAATTCTTCCAGAGTAAAACTGGGACAAAAGAACACAAAAACAGTGATTACCATTTAGGTTGCCAAGTAAAAAAAAAAAAAAATAATAATAATAAACCTGAGGTATAACTAAATTAAAATGCAGTACAATATTATTTTTTTAAAATATGCAAGATTGGCATTACATCAATACACCTGTGTGAAAAATGCTGCCATTTAGAGACGCAGAACATGATGGACTAACTCCAAGCATTTGCTCTCCTGAGGAGGTGGGGAAGACACTGGTATGAATTTTTGAAACTGTGTAGCAAGGAGGAAACTTACAGATTCCATATAGTTCTGCATTTTAAGAAATCTGCTTTAAAGAGTAACTATACGTTTCCCAGGAAGGCCTTTGCAATATATAGTGAAATGATTACTGGCCAAACTACAACTAGTTTTTCATTTTTTAAAACTAAGCTCTTTCAGTCTTCTGCCAAGTGTTACACTGATGGCACATTTTTGTGCCTTTCTCATATTAAGATGTTATGGGATCAGCTACCATCACACAATTCCACCACAGTCAAGAACAGGAGGATTTAGAGGGAAGCCAGAGAGACAGGTGGAAGAGGAAATATGAGAGACTAAAAATTCTGCACTGCTCATTATCCAGAATTTTCTTCCTAGTACAAATAAAAGTTACACAGGCAACACAAATAGAAGGCAAAGGAAAACAGCTTGGCCAACTCTGATGCAGCATCAACTCCAACATCAGAAGATGGAGGGATGCACAGGGAGAAGAAATGGGCTGACCTGTGAATCAAGAAGGAGATTTAACTACAGAATTTTGAGTGTTGCTGGTTTTGGTTTCGAGTTGGTTTTTTGGGGTTTTTTTCTCCAGAAAGTTGCTGTGTAAGATGACCTAACTTGGGGCAGCATGAACTGATTGGCATAATTTATATTCAGGCAGACTAGTTATTCAACAAGTACTGCACCCACCTCTTCCTGGAACAAACTTTTCCCTTGTGAGTCCTGCCTACCATATCCTTTTCAAGGAACCTCAACACCACACAACTAAACTCTGCCCTCAGTATAACTTCTACAACCTCTAAATTTAGCAAGGTTCCTGTAAGTACCCCAAAATATTCAAAATTATGAAAATAATATTAATTAACCACTAGCCAAGATTCTACACTGGATAAGCTTCCATTGACACTATATGGAAACATCAAAACATGCTTCTTGACACTGAGCTGACTGATATGCTGTGATTCTCTATTGATATCACCAACTCTGAAAATTCGAAGTGACATGAAATATTGGAACATATACTTTTTGTTTAAGCTTCATGAAGTATATCAAGTGTATCAGGACAGCAGTTTACTTGTGACCACCAACATTACCAGAGCTACACAGAAGTTAAAATTCAGCCAAATGAAAATACCTTCCTTTCTTTTTTTTTTAAGTTCTTCAGCAAGTATGATAGGAAATTCTATGGCTTAGAACAGTTAAAACCCCAAACAGTTAAATTACAAAGCTGTTAACAAAACATACTATCAAGATTTCACAGTCTTGCTACAACTGGTTATTACCTCTTCCAAAGCTCAAGCTATGCAATGCAAATAAGTAAATGATTTGGAATCACAAAATTTCATCTATTGTTCTTGTTCTGTTGCCTAAATATTTTAGTAAATATAATGAAACAAACTTCATCAATCTTTAGGAATGATTACAGAAAGTAATAGCTATTAAGAAAAAAATCAAGATTAGGTTGAGCATCAAAAGTGGCTAAGAAAGCAAAGAAAATCCCACTTACTGAAATTGTGTCTCAGTAACTACAGATCCCTAAGAAATTATGTTCAATATATTTTATAACTACAGGAATGCTGAGGAAATGAGTATGCTGAGGAAATACACATGCTCTTCCCTGGAAAAATTATCTGCAGCCTACGATGACCAATGACTTTATCAAATTAAAAATACACATTTACTTGAGCCAGGACATAAACTGGCAACAGATCAGGATTCCGCACAGCAAGGATTTCTACAAGCACTTGCAAATAGCTTTGAATGTCATCTTTAGTGCAGTCTTGCATAAAAAGAAAATGTGTAATATTCATTTTTATATTTTATACTTATTTTCCCCAGCAGCATCCCACGTAACATTAAATTGTAATTATCCCTTTGGAGCAATTACACCAACAGGCAGAATATTAAAACATGTGAATTCCAAACACACCCTATGCTCTCATCAGGTTCTAGACACGACAGTATGGCCAAATGCAGTCAGAGAATTCACCTGCTCCGAGAAAGAAAAAGGAAACAACTCATATTCCCCAGGGCAGTTTTTCTACTCCACTAGCACCAGCACGGAAGCAAGCTGGCTGCAGCCAAGCTGCAGCACTCCATGGTGCTCTCCACAGCTTGCAGCAATGCAAACCAAGAGACGTGTTGGAGCCCAGAGAATCCTCTCCCTGCTCACCCACCAACACACGCATCTAAGGTGTCATATGCAGGTCTCAAAACATGGAATCAAACATGGAATCAGGACGCAGCCAACTGAACATGTTGAACTCGAATCTGAGAGATGTTCCTGCATCCCATTACTCAGGCACAGTCACAGCAATCAAAAACACAGCCCTACTCTTCCCAAGATCTGAGTGCCAGTGATGCTTATTCTTCAGCAATTCCTTTGCAACTAACCATCATCCGCCTCATGCACGGTATTCAGCAGCTCTGACAAAGTGTTCTCATGTGCCTTCTTCAAAGAGTTTAAAGATATGCATCTAACACCTTTCAGAGACTCAAATATATTTAGCTTTACAAGCTACCTCAATTGTTCTAGCAAACAGGCTTGGCTTCTTGTTCTACTTTCCTTTTCATTACTGGAATTAATACTCAATTAACCAAGTAAGATACCACATCAGCAAGCAGTGAGCAAGTATGTTTCCTCTACTTGTAGCTGTCCCTCATATTTAAGCAGAGTTTGCATAAATATCCATACTGATTACGCTCTTTCACAATTTTATTTTCTTTCTCATGCAGAACTTGACACTTGATCTAGCACTCCATGAATAGGTAGAGAAGATAAAGGACTTCACTCATTCATCACTGCTCACTACAGAAGGGAAGGCTGCATCAGACCACAGAGGTACATACTGCTCCCAATATCCTTCCAGGCCTTTAGCTAGCGACCTGGGTGATAAAATGAAGATTACACTTATTAAATTGGCAATGTGCTTACAGGCTGTCTGGTGGGAGGGTTGATAGGAGGAGGCTGTAAGCACATTACAGAACAAAATTAGAATATAAAATGAACTTGACAAATTGGAGAAACAGCCTGGGGAAAAATGGAGATTTAGTTCAATGAGAACAAGTGGAAGATTCTGTGCTTAGCCAAGAACAATTAACTGCTCAGATAATGGATAATAACAACTGCTGAGGTTGCAGTTGTGCATAGAAAGATAGAACTGTCCCTTGCAGGCGTACCACTGCTCAGTCTCTTTGCGGTTGCGCTCCATCAGTGTTTCATACTGGCACCTCAGATCCTCC
>JANHGB010019988.1:0-21225 GCA_026283785.1 Coracopsis vasa
TTTATGAGGTGCAGAGTGGTCTTCCGTAGCCGGAGCATCTGGGGGGCTGTAATGGAACTGCATAACGCGGTCAGCATAGGATGCTGTCCCGCTCCAAGCGCGGTCGGAGAAGAAGGGAGAAATCGGCCAAAATACTGTTGAATAATGCTCCCGAGCAGCTGATTTAAATAGGCACCCTGTGTTTGGGACTGGCAACATATAAAGGACAGGCCCTGTAGAGGAAAATGTCAGAAAATGAGAAATAAAATAAATTTTTAACAATACTTTTGAAAAAATCTTTATTTAACAACTGAAGTTGTTAAGGTGGGGTAAACTGCTGCATACAGACAAACAAGCGTCAGTAATTTGCTGCAGATACGACGGTCTACACATGAAGAGAGAGCCAGGGCAAGGCTTGCAAAGAAAACAAAATCTTCTACTAGATCAACGAATACATAGAAAGAAAAGCTCTGGGACACACAAGCTTCCCTTCAAATTTGAAATAAAACCTTGGCATTTCAGACCCCAGAAACCACCTCTGTGCCCAAGAGCCCCTAATTTCTTTTTCAACCCTGTACGTGGTCTAACAAAGTACATTAGTCAGGTAAGATTTATGAAGGGAGAGAGAGAATACCTCATCTGTTTGTAAAGCACCATGTGAAATTTTTGCATGAACAACATAGCAGAAAAATAAGCACTTAGAATTGTGGTCTGACAAGAAAAATCTTGCTCATAGCATGAACAAATTAGAGTAAATTAGGCACCATTTATAAGGGATTTAGAAGTTTTTTAAAAATCTGTTTAAGATAAGGCTAAATCTGCTCTAATTTATTCAATATAAGCTATATTGATCCAGAGAGAAATCTATAATGAAAGCGCTTGCCCAGAAAGTGCCTAGCTGAACACTACCTGTAGTTATACCACATATACATGGTACATCTCTGAAAAAAGAGTATTCTTGTTACTGGTACAAGCTGCTGTTAAAGTTAAGAGTTTCCTTCCCCTTCCTTTGATTGCTGAAAGGAAGAAGAACAAATCACTAAGAAAAAATAAAAACCTGCAGTGATCTCCTATCAGAAGGGTCACAGTCAGCAGCACAAACAGAAGCCTCTTGAGGATTCAGTTTTCACAGTAGTTTTGTCCAACAAGAATAATGGTATAAAAGAAGTTCAAGCATAGAGTTCCCTAGGCAGCAACTTCAACAGTACTTCAAACTCCCACTAGCACTGCAATTCAGACTCCAGTTGCGGTAGGAGGAGTACCTGCCTGAATATTGATGCTTGCTGAGGTAAGCTAACTCCCCTAATGAAGGAATGAATAGTTCACGACAAGCTGTAATACAAGGAGTATTTCTGTAGCTTTTCACATGGGACTCCTTCCCCAAAAACATTTTCATTTACACTTATCTGCATGAACATGACAGAATAATTCTTCCAGAAAAAAAGCAGGCTGAGACAATAGCTAAGGGTGTTCTTGGCACTTCCTTGAAATGGGCAGTTCCCACTTTAGGTTCCACAGTAAACTAACACAGGAAATATGAGCTTTCAAGGAATGAGGTGCTTCAGGACATGCCTCAAGACTTGCTATAGGTGGCCTTCTTGAATACGGACACGTCTGGTTAGGGTTTAACTTCCCATACTTCTAGAGCTCCTGAGTAATTTTGGTGAGTCCCAACGATAAAAGCCATACTTCCTGAACTGGGGCTTCGATCAACAGTTCAGGTTCTCTTCTCCTTTTGTGTACATGCGGCGAAATTTTGTAGAGAAAAGCAGCTGCTATTATATCAGAATTCTTAAAAACACTGCTTGGCAAGCAGGCTCAGGCTGTTAGAGATGACAGATTATTTAGTATGTAAGGCTGAGTCAATCAATCAATCAATCAGATGTTGCAGCAGGCATGAAGAAGAGTTGCTGCCTGTGCTTTCTACAGTACAGCACTTCGAAAAAGACAGAAAACATTCCATAGTCCCACAATCAGAACTGGCACTCTTTAGACTGTTCTAACACTACAGGAAGAAAAAAAATCTGTGAGAAAGAGTATTAATCTATCTGATAAAAGGGACACAACGAACATCACAACCTTACAGAGGACACCTGTAGGAATACATGAAGAACATAACACCTATGAAGAACTAACAATAATTACTGAAATGAGACAGTTCTTCAAATGGAGGATCAACAAATGCCACCCAGTGTCAAGAAAAGAGGGAAGAAATCAGTTATTATTAAATAATAACAGTTACTATTTTTAAGAAATGATCCCAATTATCCTTAATAGGTGCACTAAATAGCAAAAAATATTAGAGTTTGGATTATCTGGAGGAACACTGAATAGTTTTTGCAGATCTTCCAATAGTTTCAATTGAAGATGGAGCAACAAACCTAGCCCGACCCTTTGTAAAAGCATTTTCATTTTCTGAGTTGAAGTAAACTGATTCTAATTTTCAGGGGTGGGGGACTGGGAGAGATGTAATATGAGAAAGAAGGAAATGATTAAAGGAAAATCAAAGCAAACAAAAAACCACCACCAACAAAACAACACACTGCCAAGAGCATTACTGAGAGATACTTTTCTTGACTAGAGAGTTAAAAAAGGACACAAGTTAACTAGAGATGTTTTTTCTTTAGTTATCCCATGCGGATAGAGAGAGCTCTTGAAATCCTGTGAGGAGAGCTGTTAACTTGTAAAAAAACATTAAAAAAGAAAACACCTTTTTTCTGTAAGCTAATCTTTTTTTTAGGAAAGATTCAGGTTCCTTTCTGATGGGTCAGGCAGAGACGCTGCCTCTCAAAAGAGGTCTGATTTTTAAAACTACACAGTAAGAACGAAATTCTCACTTGAAGAAGGATCCTCATAATTTTTTCTTAATGAAAGCTACAAGATTAGCACTAACAGCTTCCAAGATATAAATTCAGTTCTTTTTTCCAGTGATAAAAGTTGCCTTCTTTTCTGTTAGGAGCCAGAAAAACACCCCCAAGCCAAAAAATCCTTCTCTTCTACATAGCAGAAAACTCCACACATCAGTCCTCACACAGGAAGGGCACATCTACAGCACCAAAGGTCTTCAGGGAAGAATCATCACACATTTGACCCTGATGCTTCTACTGTTCCCTAAAAGTTTCCAGAAAAGAACTTGGATTTCTCTTTTGGACAAGAAGGCCCATTGGCTTTAGCTCAACACCATGTCCTTTATTTTGGGCTCCTTCTTCTTACAAAGCGCAAAGAGCAACAGACCTGCACAAGATCTGACAACGCCATATCCCAAGTGGCATAAGGGATAAATTACCAACACTGCACAGTAGCTGCAAATCTCCGAGTATAATGGCAAAACATCGCAGGCAGTGCTGGCCAGGGATGTGATTACAAGGAAATAACATGGAACTTTCTTCTTTTAAATCCCACCAGTAATTAACAGAGATGAAGGAAGCTACTGCTCATGCGAGAGAGAAAAGAAACACACGCTACTGGACTGCAGCTCTGGACCAGAGATCTGAAATCAGTCACATCTGACCCCTAGGACAATCCCTACAAAGCAGACGGACTTTAAAGGCTTGATAGAGCCGCTCTCCTTTTCTTAACTATGTTCCTTAGCTATCTTCTGAGGTTAAAAAGAGAAGGGAAAAAAACCCCAAAGAATTTTTAAGGGGAGCAGAGGGGCATGACAACATCTGCTCCTCATTTTAGCAGAAAGGCAACTGACTCCTGTGTGTGCTCACTGCAGGAACCTTTTGTGGCCAGAGCTGCCTCTTTCTTCTGATTTATCCATATATCTGTAAATCACCTGTGGAGAGCGAAGAACCGATTAGTATGGATTACTGGAACTATTCACTGCAGAAATGCCAAGCTATCTAATGATGACTTATAATATCAGTCCTGCTGTTGGAATAAATCTGCTGTTCGCCAATTAATGTTGTACAATTCCTATTAAACACATACTATAATTCACAAAATGTATTAATAAGCTTGCTCAAATATCGGACCACAGATGTGGCTCACAGGAGGGCTTTTAAGGTCTGATCTCTGACAACTGCTGAGCCTGCACAGACCCATTAAAATCACTGGAAAATGTATGCACCAAGCACTACTTAGAATTAAGCTCTTTCAACACTCTCCTGTATTTAGACAGCAATCAACCATCTGTATTTGGACAGGATCAATGCTGATAAATCAAGCAGGGTATCTTACCTTTCCCATCATTATGTATATTACGCTTATTCCACGCACCCGCATCATATTCTACAACATATATTTAAACTATTATTTCGTCTCCAAAATCAGTCCTGTACACTGCTTCCATTCTTTTCCATATTACTGATAAATATGCCCTAAAATTCCTTAAAATAATTCCCAAAAAAATCCATTCAAGTGCAATCTCAATCTGAAATTTCCCATGGTAGGCTTCAGCAATCCACTATCACACAAATCAGCTCAACTTCTTTTTAGAGTGACAAAATACCCAATCTTAGATTTTACATGTCTCACTATCTCATATTTAAGAACACTCCCACAAAATTATAAAATGGCTGTTCATTCATGTTGTCAATGTTTTACATTCTGAAGTCCATTATTCAGACAACTCTGAGGATAAATTTGATACTGTATCCCAACAAAATCTTTCATAGGTCATCAAATATTATCTAAACAGATGATGCAAGTGAAAGAAATAACAGCCAGACAGTAACCCTTTAGGCAAGAAAGAAAAAATACTAGCTTAAAAGTTGATACAACTAAGCTATTTTGACAAGGCAACATCAGTTGGAAATTTCTAGATGAGCTCAATGTACAGTGGAGAACAGCCCAGCTGCCCAAGAGCTGTCAAAAGGCAGACCTGTATAGCCCAAATTTATATATACAGTAAACACAAACATAACAAGTAAATACAGTCAGTGTGAATTGAGGAGAGAGAAATGCAATGGCTGGTCTTAATTAGTGCATTTGACAATTATTTGCGCTTGTTAATTAAATAAATTTGAAATTAAACAAAGCTTGTTAATTTTGAGCTATTAAAAATAAATGTGTAGGTTTGGGGTGGTGAAGGAAGGTGAGACAGAGTCACCAGTCTTGATGAATTGAGAAGATAGCAATAAGCGATGCTGTTGGAGGAGAAGGAGCTTCGTATGATGTCCTAAAAGATGAACAATTGCAGGGTGACAATTATAGGGTGTTACAGGGCGATGAACAAAGGCGATGCCCTTTCACAGTATAGTACAGTGACAACACTACCCTTGTTTTTCATCCTGCTGCCCAAGTTGTGTGGCCAGTTGCATTACCATTACACAGGGTATGTGACTGTTTGGGGAATCTTTTTCTACACAATTCAGGAATTCTATAGGATTTCATATCATCGCTGCACCAAGGAATATGTGAAATTAATTACCTGCTACTAAGACTGATTTCAAATCCTTTCAAAATCCACATAAAAGGATCAAATAAACCACATTAAGATTAGTTACTAAAAGCTCTGGAAAGAGGGAAGTTTTGCAAACCACTGCTTGCAAAATGATGTTTTCTGAATATTTAAGGAGGTTTTCTTGGACAAAGGAGGAGCAGCCCAGGCTGAAGGAGCTGAAGAAGGAGAATTCAGGACAAGAAAAGCAGATTGAGAAGGAGCTTGAAACTTTTCAGAAGGCTGGAAAAAGGAAAAAAAAAGAATCAAAAAGACCTCTGAGCAGAAATGCTACTCAAGGGCTTTTACGCTCTGACTATGAATAAAGAATCTGCATGTATAACAAGATATTTTGCATGGTGTCCAAATTCCTATTTCTTTATTTTCATGTAACTGCCAAAGGATTAAGTTGTAAACTGGAGTATTAACAGGGACAGAGCTACAGAACAATGTTTGTCTAACATTACAGTGGGTGAATTAAGGCTCCTGCACTAAAACACCACTGCTCCACCTCCATGAATGGGCACCAGACCCAGGGCAGCCACCCAAGGAGAGTCTGATCATGCATTTCACCATAGAATTATAGAATAGAATCATAGAATAGGGTTGAAAAGGACCTTAAGATCATCCAGTTCCAACCCCCCTGCCATGGGCAGGGACATCTGACACCAGACCATGTTGCCAAAGGCTGCGTCTAACCTGGCCTTGAACACTGCCAGGGATGGAGCATTTACCATTTCTTTGGGCAATCAATTCCAGTGCCTCACCACCCTCACAGTAAAGAACTTCTTCCTTATGTCTAACCTGAACTTCCCCTGTTTAAGTTTGAACCCGTTACCCCTTGTCTTATCGCTACAGTCCCTGATGAAGAGCCAGTAGTTTAAGTTAGTCAAGGTGGGATTACTCCCAGAGGATGCTGGTTCTCTACCTTTCCTCCCACCACATTTACATGCCTTCCCTCCCATATACAGTGTTTTATCACTTTTCTGTTTTGGGGCTTGGTTTTTTGTTTGTTTGTTTCGTGGGCTAGTTACTAGTTGAATCAGCTCACAATTTGCTATTCACAGAATCATTAAAGCAAATTAAATGGGAATGCACACGAGGGTGAAAGGGAATGAATTTAGCCCTAAGCCAACTTAGGTGAAGCCAACTGTGAAACAATAACCTGAGAAATCAGAGAGAGCCTAGAATCCATTTGATCTCAAAGGAGTTCAGAAGCAGTCCTAAGAGAATTTAAAACTGATACTAAAATATTTTCAAGTTGATTCTAAATCGGAATTTTTCCACTTCCCAATTAAAGGGGAAGGAAGTATTTTGGAATGAATGAAGCATTTTGAAGCTCTTAAAAATGTTGCAACTTTGTAAATGCAAACAATTAATAAAATGTAGAAGTTCCATATTGAAACAGGAAAAATAAAGTCTTCTCCTCTTTATCTTATTTCTCCAGAAGCTTTTGTCAAATTAAAGAATTACTTGTTTTCGAGAAGCAGCAACTGTCTAAAATAAACTATTTGGTCAGTAAGATCATCTAGCTTACCCGGAAAGCACATGGACTATGCAGCAGACTGCTGAAGAGTAGGACAGTGAGTTCAGGAAGTCAGAGACTGACAAAGAAAACAGGAAACAAAGGTCCACAACACTTGGACTTCAAAACAACTGGAGTGCTTTCATCTTAAACCTACATCCGTATGTGCAGACTACAGAGAAACAGTGCTCTCAAACTGAAATCCTAAATTAGCAAACAGTCACACTCTGTAGTAATACCAGTGTCCAGATGGCCCTACATGTATATAGCCTCTGAAAATATCTACAGAGCAGCAAAGGAAGTCATATTTTGCACATCATTATATAATCATATTCACTTCCATGTGACATGCCATCGATCACAGTGCAACTTTTAAAGGAATAAATCCAAGGGATGTTTAGACTGTCACCCCTGCATTGTTTCACAATACAATCCTGTAAAATGATCAGTTAAGACTGCAACCAAAATGAAGACTAAGAGGGAATGGAAAATAGTAAGCAAAGAAGATCCAAGGATTTACAAGGAAAAACATGTCATTTATTTAAAAAAATATATTCTTTTCTCTTTCTCACCAGAAGGATTTAGTCTTTTTCTACAAGCCTCACAGTTTCAAGAGTGACAGGTAAGTTGAGGGAAGAATAGGAGGAATAACAGACAAGAAGGCTTTAGTCATGTAAGTGTAAGCAGCAGGAACTTGATTCAGGAAAACATATTCTCAAACTATTAAGATAAAACAGTGCCATGATATACAGAGAAGTTTCTTTTGTTCCTAAGGGCAAAGAAAAAAAGAGCAGTTCATCTTTAATTATCCACAGCTAGCCAAGTCAAGGATGACTTAAAACATCTGTTTGCTGTCATCTCAACAAGTGTCTTGCTACATACTAAGATTATTTGATCCACTGCTTCAGAAATCTCTCACATCAGACCAGTGTAAACAGCAGGTTGGCTAAAAGCTTTATGTATAAAGCGATTAGACTAGCAGCTCTGGAGTGTACCACAGCCTAACTGCATGCAACAAGAGGAAAGGGTGGCATTTTCCCTTCTAATTCTACAAGAAGAAAAAGCTCCTCTTGCTGCTTCTTTAAATTCAGTCAATGCTTGTTTTGATTAAGGAAAAAGAAAACATCTTTTGCAATATGAATCTTTTCCTGAAGATACATTTGTCTGCTGATAATAGAGTTCAGACATTTACCTGAAGATAAAGAGGTAGGCTTTCCTGGATGGAGGACAGCAAAGCCACAGGCAGCTCTTTGTCCTGCTGGAGCACAGAGTGTGGCAGCAGTAAGCAATCCACGATGCGGAACAAGAGTTGCTGTGCTTTGGAAGTAGCTAATATTGGTGCCCAGAACTTTACCAGACAACCTGTTGAAAAAAAACCAACAAAAACCCACCAAAAAATTGCAAGAAATCCCAAAGTAATTTAAGTCCCATGTACTCATTCCATGGTATTCCTTTAAAAAATCCCAGTCAAGATAACCCAAGTCCATTTACAGTTCAGCAAAATGAAAGTACTAAATTGATTCAATACAAGTTTCTAGGGAAGTGACGCTGCTTTAGGAAAAGTAGAGTAATGCTGAAGAAAGGGTAGCCTCCCACATCCATGCAGAAAAATTAACTAAACTTGATGCATAACACTACTGCAATCAGCACACGTGCACTTACAACATTTACCTTACTGTGTGCGTTCATCACATTTTTCAGAGTGACACTGCCTTTGCCCTCCCTTCACATTTATCTAACACTGTGGCCATATCAGCAACTACTCACACAGCAATTCAATGTTAGGAAAACATTATATATCTTTCAAAATCTCTTTAATGCATCTAATTCAGAAGACTAAAAAGAATGTGGGGCAGCCAACTCTTTTAAACCAGTATGGTTTCTCCAGACCTTTCTCACTCCTAATTCACAAAATGAGAACCTCAAAGAGCATCTTTCTTGTTTTCAACATATTAACTTCTCATGTATATAGCTCTGAGCCTGTTTTAAGATCTTCCTTCTGAGTAACAACAAAAAAAATGTAAAAAGATATTGATGTGTAAATACCCTAACTTTGAGGAATAACTTTAATGCAGGTGAGATATAATTTTTCTTGAGAAAATAACTCTATGTATCATATGAGTGTTAATATTCAAAATACAGATTAAATAAAACAAGATTCCCATGTAGTAGTTCTCACAGACAACTTTATATTTAATTAGAAGCAAGAAAATGTTTGCTGGGTTGAAAACACAGGAATATCCCAAGAAAATATGCTGAAGACTTTGAAAATAATGAAAGAGCAAAAGTAGGCTGTTACGAGATATTATTAGTCTATAAAAGTCATTCATTATCATTCCTAAAACCAACGCTAAACAACATTAATCTTGTGGAGTGAAAGAAAACAGAATGATCAATCATAGAGAACAATCACTTAACAATACTTCTAAATAATGTTGTCAAACCTTCCTGCTTCGAAGGAAATGTGCTCATTCCAGCTAGAAGTACTCCTTCCACTATCACTGCTGTGAGGTAGGGAACAGCAGAAGACAGTCTGAACACAGGAGGGAGGTGTTTAGATTTGGTAAATTTCTTGCTTTATCCTTACAATTTAACAAGCCACAGAAGGCGAAGAAGTGACTGAATTACACCCAATTGGGCTTTTTTTTTTTTTGTCTTTTAAACCTTAATTATGTTTTCTTAACTAAAAAGAAAGCCTGTCATAACACTGCTTCACTGTCTTGTGATTGTTTCTGGTTTTGTTTAGGGAAACCAGGTGGTTTTCAGCAGTAAAAGACAGGAAAACATCTTAAATATTGATTTACAGGAATAATTAAAAACAAAGCAACACAACAAAAATCACAAGGAGATTAGATATCAGGATAAACTCTAAAGAAAATCAGTGGAAGAAAATTAAATATCTAACTGTAACATCTTTGTGACTTCGCTTTTTTTAAACCATTAAAATAGACAGTATATATATATAAGATTATTATATATATAAAAACATAAAAAGTCACATTTTATTGATTCTGTAAAACTATTTCCTAACAGGAGTTGCAAAATAATTACCTATGATCCAATACGTAAGCTGCAGACCTTCTGGAGGTCCTTTTACTTTCAGGTAAGGTTTTACATTCTTTAATACATCACCTAAATACTCCAGAGTCTTTGCTACCATGGCAGATTTCTCGGGGAGTGTCTGAAGGTTGCTGTAAGTTCTACCAACAGCCTGAGAAAACAAAAACACTGAAATGAACACAAATGAAATCACTACGTTTCTTACGAAGTTTGTGTGAGTATTTTCTTTCTGTACATGCAAAAATCTGATATAAAGTTCCTTTCCACTAAAATTGTCCTGTGAGGCTAGCAGAGATGTACGGTACCTTAATGAACTGGACAAGAGCATTTTTAGGGTCTTGCTTGAAAACTGACTCTTCTACATGAGCCTTTGAAAGAATGTTTTGTACTTCTGAGAGCTTGAAGATCAGTCTTGTCATTTCAGTCAGCTGCTCCGTGTAGGCTTTCCCTGGTTGTTATAAGAGCACAGCAGTAAATATAGTGTACAGTTGTGCTTTCCAATTTATCTTAGTCTCAAAATAATAAAATGAAACATGCTTTCAAAATATCTAAAATACAAGGATTCTGCAACAGACTGCACCTCTCTAGACAAAGAATGTGTGTCCAAACTAGTTATTTTTCTAATACAGTTATAAGAGAATTGATAGTTTTAAGTATGGATAACAAAGTCTTTAATTTCACTGATGGCTTTTTTCAAAATCGACAAAATGTGTATGAAAAACAGTCACTGAAAGATGTATTCTACAGATAAATAGAACTGCACTGTTTTATAGAAGAAGTGATTAAGTATTGCTCTAAGAAAGCAAAATATCCAATACAAAAAAGGGAAGAATTAATTGCAACTGATTTTTTTTTCCTTGTTTCTTCTTTTAGGGCATTCACAGCATGATTTCTGACTATTTACTTCAGATTTTCACTTTTTTCAGAGCAGTTTCTCCATGGGGGGAAAATAGCTTGTCTCCTTGGGAGCAAGTTTTTGTTCTTTGCTTCCAAGGAAACAAGCTCTTTTATCTTTGTTTGTGATAAATTTGTCATATGCAGAGCAGGCAAACTATCAATAAATAGCACAAGCGGCGAAAAGAAACACATTTTGTAATTAGGTAAAAGTAAAGGAATACAAACAAAAATACATTTTGTAATTAGCTGAAAATGTTTGCCAGTTTTGCAATATAGAATCGCTACTGCAAACATTAGGGAAATGTGAACACTTACCAACTGTTCGCTCAGCATCTGTCTTGGCCAGCATACCACTTGGTTGATCTATGAACATTTGCAAAACGCATCGAAACCAAGAACGTATTGTCAAAGCTTCATAGGATGTATATCCCATACTAGAAAAAGCTTCACACAGTGCACTGCATGGGTAGAAGAGGAAGAAAAAGGTAGAGATCTAACAAAAGTATATGCAAAAAAGTGCCAGAGTGGCTCATTTTGCTGCAGACATACAGAAACAGGGCACAGAAACAATTAGAAATAAAGCAACAGAAAGGCCAACTGCCATTCCTTTTGTGTACTCTACAGACTTTGCTCACAATATCCTGATGCCCAAATACAGAGAACACGATAAATTTGATAATGCCACACATGGTCATATAAAAGCATATATATATATACACACATTCACATGTTTTTTTGCTACATAAAAACAGAGGGGAAAATTCACACAATGCGAAATGCTTATTCTAACAATGGATAATTTGACAATATGATCTAAACTGATGATGTTTGGTGCTGGAAATGGTTATCTGAATCAACCATGAACTTCATATTAACACCGCTTTAGCTACTCCATCCTTTCAGACAAAGCTAGCTCAGGTGCTCCATACTACACTGAAGTCTGCTTACTTCTAATCACATAAAAGATGAAAGAAGGTCTGCTTTAGCAGATAAAGCAATATGTCATCTTAGAAACAGATCAAAAAGGGAAATGAGAAAGTAAACTGCTACACTTGATGTACACTTACAGAGGTATGCATTTTTGTATATATACACACACAAGCGTGTGTGTATATATATATATATGTATATATGTACATTCCCACACAGCAAACGTGCTGCATATACTTTCAGTGAAACACAGCCAGGTGTCAGGTTGGAGTCAATGGCACCATGAACACTCAGTGCACAATCCCTGAACTCTACTGTTCAGTATTCCCGAAGCTTTACTTGCCTTACACCATGAGCAGCTGCTGTGATCACTTTCTCCCAAGCATACCAGCCCCACATCATTAATTCTGCAGAACCCCCTTGATAACAGACAGCAGGTCTGTTTTGCACCCTGATTCCAGCTCCTATCGGACAAGCTCCATGTGTGCTTCAGGTCAGTGAAATTTCTTCCAAATAGTCACACCTTTCATGTGAGAGATTTCCTCCCTGGTCAGTCCTAAGTGCTTCAACTTTAATGAAAAATGCTTGTACTCTTTTTCTTGATATATGTACATATAAATCTACTTATTTTCTACTGAATTTTTACTCATGCTTGCAACCGAAAATCAGTACAGGTCCAGATGGGAACCAAACTGGATTGTGCTTCTCACATTAATAAGGTTTTTCTTTCTGTTTCATTTAGTTAAACCCAGTGTCAACTGTATATTTTGACTGTACATCCCTGCTGAGGTACTATGGACAAAATAAATAGACCAAATGCAAGCAAATAAAATATAAGAAATTAAAATCAAATTCCAGCACCAAATAAACAGGATGCCTATGGACTTAATGCTCTTTGCAGTAACATATAAACAATTCCAGCCTTATGCAATCTTGATGTACACAGCTAGTCTACTTGGCCTCAAAGGCTTACAAAACCTCTTCCTGCTGTAGTCTCAACTCTTGTTTCTCTTGCTTACTGGTAGGTAAGCCACTCAGGCATCTTCCTAAAACTAGAGAGCAATATGCTCCTAACCCTTAAGAAAGGCAAGAACAATAACTACCTGCCAGAATCATGGCAAGTGGTCCTTTTAAACCAGTGAGCTTATACAAATGCCTGAAGTTAGTTTAGATCGGTTATAATACTATCACATATCACACAACAGATATCTGGACAGGAACTTCTAGGCATAACTGCAAAAGAAATGCCAAAGCTTGTGTGCATATTCCCAGAGCTTGCAGGGTATATAACAGCATCAGCAACAAAATAATCTTTTTACTTTTCAACTGAGAATGTTTGATGTGAAAATTATCAGAGCGCAGTAACAATGAAGTCTTAAGATCCCAGCACTTAGATACTTTGATAACTTTTGCTCTACAACTGCCTAAGGTAAAGAAGTACATGAATCATGCCACAAAAATCTGCCATCTTATTAGCATATAAGAAAATGTCAGTGTTTGAAGTATGATACCTCTGTATAATTCTACCAAAAAAAGTCTTATTTTAGGTATTCATGAGGAAATCCGAGCATCTTACAGCTCTGATGATAAGGTAGGAACATACCTTTGCCTAGTCTCAGATACTTCAGTTTTTAAGGCAACTGATAGGGGAAAGAGACAATTCTCCCTGGGGCTGGACAATCGCAAACCCAACAAAGGGGGCAAAAATATTTGCCTCTGTGTGAGTGCTTTCTGTCTCATGCTTCCAGCAGGGAAGAAATTCAGAAAAGTGAGTGCGAACATATGAGAGACAACCAGAAAGAGTGAGAACACGCACATATAAGCAAAAGACAAATACCCTAAACTATCGAGCCATGATTTATCCTGCTAGTTCTCTCAGTATGGATCCAGGAAGCTGACACAGAATCATAGAATCAATTAGGTTGAAAAAGACCTTTAAGATCACATTTTCGGTTACTCCATGGCACAACCTGCCAGGAAAGGGCAAGGGCCTCTTATTCCCTTCTACAGCGTTATTTGGAAACAAAGGTTTGAATTCCCTAAGAGTGCAAGACCCACTTAACTTGGGTGTTCCAAATGTAATCAAGTAATGCACTCCAGAGAGCTATCTTCAACACTAACTGCAGTTTTAGATGAAATTATGGCAGCAGGGCTGTATGGGGAACTCAGTACTAGCTACATGTGTGTGCTCTGCACTCGCTAATGCAGTCGTGCTCCCAAACACCTGGGAACAGAATGTTTTGGCCATGGTTCCAAACAAAGTAAATGTTACCTCAGCCAGCATAGCAATATATCTGTGGATACATACATACAAATATGTCAGGTGCTTAATCAGTGTTGCTAATGAATACTGAAGTAACTGCTTTAAATCACTTACTTGAGCGTTTACTGGGGGAACTGGTAATTAGCCTTAAGCATCTAAATTATACCGAAATTCCAGTTTAGGCATTAAAATGTTTTTCTTGATCTTACCTGAAGAACAACAAAATTCAAATTGTAAATGGATATTTATGTGCTTAACTCCTATTTCATTCAGCATGTGCTAAGTATCTGCAACCTTGCATGAAACTCATCCTACAAAAGATCATGTAAGAGAAATACGGCAAATCAGAAGACTGAACACTCCTGTCCTGAGTTCCAAACTGATATACAAGCAACTAAATTCAACCTTTTAACATCTCCCTGTGAGAAGGCCATAGCCTCATCTTTGCCCATCACTTTACTATATCCTGATTTACAGCTTTGCTCCTTAGTACAATACATACCCTAAAAATGTGCAATATTTTTCACTTTCAAATACAGCCTGACATATAAACACTCTTTCTCTCTCATCTCTCACCTCCTCTGCTTCCAGAGCCTGATTCAGAAGCAGGGTAGAGAAAAAAAAACAACCTGAAACACCACAACAACCACTGCTACCACTGTACATCTATCTTAGGTTCCTAGAGGCTCACTTAAAGCAAATAAAGTTTCTCAGGTATATAAAAGTCTGACTTGACAGCATCCTGGGCAAACTTCTCTAGTTGACTGAAGCAGAAGCTTGCACAGAAGCATTGGACAAATTAGACTACTTGATCTTGAGAGTCCTTTCCAAACTAAACAATTCTGTGAGTCTGTGAAAATTCAACATTGGCATGTAAAACACAGAAATGTGATATATTCTCTAAACCTATTATTTAATTTAAAGCATCCATTTAGCAGATCTCAGAAACCTGAGGTACATGAATATTAATATGCACTCACAAAGTGTTTCAAGCTTGTCAAAAAGAAAGTTTTAATGCATGCATTTCTGCCCAACCTATCCTCAGCTTCCTGCAGAAGTTGTTCATTTTGAAGAAGTCAGGATATTTAAACACTGAATACTCACTATATAGCATCTTCAGGTTTCTGTGACGATGTTTATCTTGACTTTTTATGAGAAGATTTAAGTTTTTGTGTTAAGTGTAACCGACAAGGGAAAAACAAGTCCAATCCTTTAAACTTACCAAGCACAACTTCAAGTGCAGCCGGCAAGAGGCTACTTCCTTGCCACACTGTAACAACTCTGCCCATGCATAACAACAGTAGAAGGGGTGTATAACTATAACTATGCAAATTAAAAATAGGTTATGGCTTCAGGCATTTCACTTAGAGGCATTACCTCTCTTCATGGAAGTACCTCTCTGAAGATACTGTCTAGGTCCTCATTTTCTAGATCTGTTAGTAACACCGCTGTCTCCATTGGGAAAAAATAAGTGGTTTGCTACAGAAAAGACAAATGACATTTTCAAAATACTTACCCATCTTCCCAACGAATTTGGAGTATCTTTACACATAAAACCTCAAACAGACCACCTAACACAAATAACACTCACTGTTCCCTGTGAAACATCACAGATGATTTCAAGAATCCTAGAATTTAAGCAGATGCAAAGAACCTGAACCACCTTAATGAAACATTACTGTTTAAAGCAACATTTTCCACAAGCCTAATGAAGGTACTGGAAGAACAAGTAGTGGCAATTTTTCACCTGTTTTGAATTAGGTGACTTAGATATCTTGATACCAGCTGAGGCCACACCATGTCATCCCATCCAAACAGCTGCATCATTGATAGAACGGGCTGTGGCTGGAGATCTGATAGGGCTTTGCTGGGCATATCCAAAGCTAAGAGAGTAAAACCTGATTTTAAAGAAAGAAAAACATTGCACCATGTTAATGGTTTCTCAGTACATCCCTGTTCCACTGAAAAGCATTCTAAATTGACTACAATTAAGAATGCGCAGTCTGGAAGTACCAGAAATCTCAATTAAAACTGGGCAACTGTTCTAACAGACAGTGTTTGTACATGTTAAAATGTAGTCACTGTCCCGAGGAGCTTGTAAGTCAACATGACACACTGAATGCAATGGAGAGATAATTGATCCAAACATATGCAATTTTAACAATTTTCACGAAACCACAGATTATAAACCCTGAAGGCATAGCTCTACCACTGATGCAATAAAAAACGTCTTAAAAACTTGCTTTTTTTGGTCTTCTTGGCTTCCTTTTCTTGCCTCCATCCAGCATTTCTTCCCTTGTACATACAAGTACTACTGTGCTTTACAAGGTTAAGTTTTATTCATTTGCTTTGCTGTTTTCATACACTTCTTGCAGTGAAGAACTATATCTGAAAAGAATTCACTCAGTAAAAGCCGGTACCTGTCCTATTTTTAGAACACACTTTCATGTATCAGAAGTTACTGTGCAAATAAAGTACTACGGGCGAGCTTATTCTTGAAACAAGGATCTTCATGTAACAGTTGCAGATCTAGAAACTGGGACAATACTTTGCGCAGATTTTTTGCTAATTTTGCTGTTTCTATTAGCTCTACTATGGAATCTGTACCTAATACTACGAGAATAAAAGATATAGCACATTCTTTATGCTACAAATGATAAATGCATTTAAGCTCAAGAAGAAAATGTAATCTGAAATGCTGAGCAGTTATTAGGTTATAGGAAATGAGGCATTGAATGAATCAGGAAAACTGACTTTGGAGGGCAATGAAATAAAGGGGCTCACTAGTTCCTACATTCTCCAAGTTAAAAATAAATGTAATATTAATTTCTTAAAATAATGATTTCTAAAACTGCATGCATTGGGAAGCTGACTTTGAATTAGACAGAAAAAATTGGTTTTCAGAAACAACAATGAAGCTATTTTTATTAATAGTATAGGGACAGACTACCTTAAGCTATGAAGGGCGTCACACTTCCTTATGTGCCTCAGAATAAAAAAGGGTTGTACAGAGTCCCCGCTCTGCCTTAGGTGAGGAAACAATTTGTGCCAGCCTCCTTCCAGATTATCACATTGTTTCTGCAGCATCAGCCATGACATGGGTAGGGGAGAAACAGCAGACAGAAATGATAATGTGAGTCCCAGGCTATTTGCCTGGCAGGGGGAGCAGGAGAGCTATGACAGCTGCTCTTTCCTCTGGGCTGCAACCTCTAAGGCAAGAAGCTCATACAGCATGGGAAGGGTTTGCCTTCCTCTGTAGTACTGCCTAACACATCTCTATAAAGAAGGTCACAACTGCACTCCCCTGCTTCTAAGTGGAGTTTATAATAGGTTGTTCTTCTTGCTGTTTCACTGTGCTAATATAAAATAAAAAGATATGACACTGTAGGAAATGAATGAAAGTTTTGACATTAACAGCCTCTTCCTTTGATTTGTATTGCTGTTTCCTATATATGCTTCACCAGTGTGAGGCCACTACTATTGCACGCTGCCTCTTTCATTAATGTCAGCTACTAACTACTGCAGAGCTGCTTCAAATGAAGGGTCTTGCCACTTTCCTATTACTAACTCGGTACTTCTGAGGTTGTAACTTCACTTAATTTATATCATGATGTGAAAAAATACTATATATTTCACTTCTCTAAATTTTAGTTAAATGGATACAAGATTTCATTGTAACGACAGAATACAATGCTAGCTACTGAAGTTAAAGATCAAACAGGTATTTCTTTCTATTCACTACCATGCTGACTCGTTGCACGTGGAGTTCACATAGACATGAAATGTTGGACTCAACATTAAAACCCTTCAGTGTAAAGCAAGATAAATAATTACAGTTAATTATAAAATATTTTTATGTCCATGACCATAAGGGTTCAGGGGAAAAAAAAAATAAAATCAACCTTTTAAAAATAGTCTTAAAATATGAAACATTATTTTAAAAAAAATTACCCATAATGAATAGTTCAACACAAAATTGTAACAAACTTTATCAAAAAGTTGTAAATTCTAGATATAAAGAAGTTATTCTCATTTATATTGTATAATGTTTGCAATGTTGATTATAGCCTATGACTAGTAGTGAAAAAGAAGTCAGGCTTGAGTAGCTTTAAACCCCTTTGGAGTTCTCAATCTGCTTGCATTCTATTAAATAATTCACAGTTACAATATTCCTTCTTGCCAAAATATTTAGCATAGAATCTACTTTTTGCATTTCCGCAAATTTAAGTTACTACATGGAAGTAAAAATATCCCAAAATACAAAATCCTTGAAAGTTTGTGATCCAGAAATAGACCAAGTCCAGTAAGTCGTAGGGAGGGTCAATGCTAACCTGCAGCTGTATCAGCAAGCTGTGGGGAAGGTGGCATCTGCGACATTCTCTGGCTCTTCAAGTAGGGAAAGAAATTTCTCCAGAGAGCACTGGCGACAGCAAGGTGGTGCTCTTTAGCCACTAATGGAAGCTGTGTGTCTGGAGCCGTGGTCCCTAGTTGAAGTCCCTGGCTTACACGTTTGTGCACACTCCTACAGAGAAACAAAAACAATGTTTACGTTCAATAAGTGAAAATTTCACATCTTTAAAAAACATATTTACAACTACCTTAAACCGTAGGGCCTGAGAACTGAAGGATCATTTTGTGCAATTAAAGCCTTTATGCAAAGGCATTATGCATACCAGTTATTTGATGGATGAATGATGGCATATTAAGCACCATAAAGTTAATGTTAATTACTAATGTCAACCATTAATTATATGCTTTTTAATATGTCAGATCAAAATGAGAAATAGGCAGCTTTAAAATGAATATCTGCATTTTGCAACTGCTAGCACGACATGCAAGTCTGCTCACAATCCAAAGACAGATGCCTTCTTAAAATTTTTGTCAGTAGGGCTTTTAGGATAGGGTTGTGTCCAGCAAACAGTGGCAAATGATTTTTAACAATCGTACAGCTTTTTTCTGAAATCTATTTCTCATTTGTAAAACCTCACTAGGTATGAGTTTAGATAAAGAGAAAAGATTCACTTCATCACAATCTGCTGCAA
Source organism: Coracopsis vasa (assembly GCA_026283785.1). Classification (NCBI taxonomy): domain Eukaryota; kingdom Metazoa; phylum Chordata; class Aves; order Psittaciformes; family Psittacidae; genus Coracopsis; species Coracopsis vasa. The sequence goes on from JANHGB010019988.1 coordinate 19,083, forward strand.
ACAATTAGGTTTGACAGCAGTGCCCACACCTTTTTTAGTACAGTAAGGACAAAAGTTACCACTACACATAACTCCCATCTCTTGCTGAGACAATGTGGCATGAATTCAATAATGCACTCAATTTTCTTTGATTCTTCTAGTACCATTCCTGCTACTTAATCTAATTTGGAAGTTGTGACTTTCTAGAGGTTTAATAGAGATATGTCTGCAGGGAATCAATGTTCTCAGAGAAATGGGGGGGAGAGCATTAATAAATTTGTCTGGTAGAGTAGGATAGGAGGCATTACTGCACCAGGCTGATCAACTAAATAACATGCTTATTAAAAACAATCTGTAGGAACGCACTATCATTCCTGTTCCTATTTATCTTCTGGTCAACTCAATTGAGATTGTGCATTAAAGCACAGGCAGCATTATTACATTTGCTTTATTAAATTCTATAAACAGCACTGTAAAGTCAGAGTCAAGATATTTATAAGATAATGGCAAACAGCAGAGGCATCGAGACTTGCCTTAACACTAACAGTTGTAGACTATAATATTTTCTTCCTTAATTGCTATTCTCACAGTAGCAACTGTTTCACAAAACTCTTCCCCCAGATCTTTATTCTGTACTCACCCTAATTTGAAATAAACCAAAACAAAACCAGAAAAAACTCCAGCCACCAGTTCCCTTCTGGGGATGTGGGAAAATTATGAAAGAATTACACAACTCACAGCACTCATTAGGACATTTGAAATGGAATAATTTTAAATAAAGAGTAGGCTGGCTGCAAGGCCTTCCTGAACTAGGGTTGATATTAGAAGCGCATCTCATTATATCAAATTAGTATCCAAAAATCCCGCCTAACACATAATTTAAAGCATAAAACATACTGGCTGTCAAAGGTAACGATACCTTATGCCTGCCTCCAGGCATTCATTAGTTTCAACAGGACAGACAGAGAGAATTGAGTACCAGCTACTTTTCGAATGGCTACATTCAACGGACATAGAAAGGTATGTAATATCAGGAGGAATCAAGTATTTCTCTGTGAGACGGCGTGAATCCAAACACAGGAACAGAAGCCAGGAATTCTAAACCCAACATTTATTCCCTCTGTGGCTTCACATAAACCATACAGCCTTTGTGAGCCTCAGTTTCCCAGCCATGATATTTGGATAGTAAGGAAGCTTACCCTTTAAGGATGCTGTGAAAACAATCAATGCTTAGAAACTAAGGATTATATTTAGTATGTCAGTTGGTATTCCTATTTACAAGGCATATTCTCCAAGTCAACATGAACTGAAATAGAAGCAAGATTAGCATAAAACATCAGGCAAAATTCTTTGGGTGTACCCCTTATTACAAAAAACACAAAGGGAAGAGTGCAGAAATAGTGAGCGAGGTCTAGAGGACAATGAAAAAGTAAAAGCAGGGCTAAAGAAGCAAGTTAGAAATATATTTTTGTCTATTACCAAAAAAAGTTTAATAGCAAAACCAAATGGCTTTTCTGTTTTATTTTAAGAATGTGCAAAGAATAAAACTTCTGGGACCGGAATCTGCCCTACTTACATCCACACTAGGCTGTAAAATTGCACAAAGACCTTTTTCTCTCCTCTAAATTGCCTCTCCAAAGACGAGTGTCTTGCATCTCCTTTAGCCATCTATGCAAAATAGAAGGGTGTACAGACTTCCAAAGTAAGGTAATATATCTCTGTGTCAGTGGAAGGGCAACTTGTACAAATCAGTATTTATGTTTATTCATAGTAACCTACACAAATGCTTGCAATGAGGTAAATGCTTAGAATCGATGAGGCATCAATATATGCTGCAGCCAATGTAGCCAGCTACTTCTACCAACAAGCAAATTTTTTCATTTGATAAAAATATGGATAAATAGAATTTTACATTTTATGCAGGCTTCCACATTTTTTTAACACTAGAGAAGCATATCATCAAAACATCACTTCATTTCTGAAACTACACATCTAGTTTTCCATTGTGTTAAGAGCTTTGGAACCACCAGTTGCCTTGTTCTAATGGCAATAAGTTGGTGTGATTTTTACTTGCTTTAAACCAGGAATATCCTGCATTGCCCTTTTAGTCCTGCTCGTGTTTGCAGTGTGCATGGTTAAAACCCTTCCAAAATCTTCGTTCGCG
>JANHGB010019991.1:0-25671 GCA_026283785.1 Coracopsis vasa
TTTAAAGTAAATATTCGATGTATTATATATATATATTCGCTAGTGTAAATATAATGTAATGTAGAATGTGCTACTTTCATTTAGAAATATTATGCTTTCATAATTACAGAATTACTGACTATTATGATAACATTTCACAAAATCACTATAAAACAGGCACAAGGGAAAAGCAGAGAAAAATAAAACCCCAAACCCTCAGTTAGCTTCTCTGATTAACTTCAGTTCATCAGCTCTACTTGCAAAGTAACATTAAGTAAAGATCTTCTCAAAAGAGCGTCTTAGAAACAATGCACTGACCCTTCACACTGTGCCTTCTTATCCCAACATGTGGCAAGAGACTTATGGATTTGCTATGGTCTTAATGTACACAAGCTTTTTGCAGCACCCCTGAACAATTAGAATCTAACATAATAATCTGACATAAACATATTCAGCTGGCAGAAACTTTTAATAAAGTAGATCAGGTTCATCTGAAACAAAAAGATGGTGATTTTTTTTAATTTTTAATTTTTTTTCCTGCACATTTCAAGGCACATGGAACAAGTGCATTTGAACAGAATTTACCTGTGTGGAACATTACGGATGGCACATTGCTTCCATCAAACTTGTCTTATTTACTGGTAATCCCCTTCTTCCTGATACTGACCTGAGTGTGCAAGATTTGTACTGCTGACATTAAGAGCTGGTCTCTGAACCTGATTGCCTGTTTTATTGCTAGCCCAGAGGGGACTGAAGGCATTTGTAAATGTAAGAATTAGTATTTGTTGGTTTTGTCTTCTTCTGCCTCCTGATATCCCTCTTTTGGACTAAGAAACTGATGTCTAGAAGTTAAAAGACATGCGATAGTGGACAAATTGAACTTCAGAATTGAAAGGTCATTTCAAATAAATTTTATATTTCCCCTGTGGTAGACTGTTGCAAATAAAACTTGGTCTAATGGTTGCACTTTCACTAGCCTTGGGTATAAAAGATTAATAGATTTTTAGAGAATCTGAAGCCGGAAGGGACCATTAGATCATGTAGCCCGACTGTCTGTATATTTCAGGTCATTACATTTCACCAAGCTGACCTCAATCTGATTCGATAACTTCTGTCAAACAGAAGCACATCTTCAAAAAGAAAGGCAAACTTTCAAGACATTTGGACTTGCTGAATGTTTGTTAACAGTGTGTATCAACAACTAATCAATAGACGTAGGTATGATTTTTATTTTTTGTTTTCCATTGGGAAAACGAATCTGATGTCATTGCAGTCACTTGCACTAAAGGGTTCATTCTAACCATACTTTTTTTTTTTTTATATTAATATTTTAAAGATGAAAACAAATTTATTTTCCATTTTATTGGAGCAAAATAAATAAAAATAAAAAAACATGAAATTGAATTTTGAATTGAAGGCTTGGCTTCGCGAACGAAGATTTTGGACAGGTTTTAACCATGCACACTGCAAACGTGAGCAGGACTAAAAGGGCAATGAGGGATAGGCAGGTCCAAGTGAAAAAGGGCTGCTTGGTTATACGTGATGTTTCAGAATAAGACTGTCATCTCCTGGGTGTCTAGCCTTGCAAGGCCTTCCATCTAGAGAAGGAAACTCTAATCAAACCTACAACCTGAGGAAAAAAGCATGAAATAAAGCATGTCAAACTAACAATCCAAAACTTGGGTAGAGGGGAGAAATAATTCTAATTAAAAATGATCAGTCAGTCTGGACTAGGTTGGAAGAAAAACCAGCATATTTTGGAAATATTCATCATGAAAGCTATTTCCTACTAGGTTTTCTTAGTTAGCCAGACTCTTTAAAAAATAGTCTTTTCCTTTCCCACTTCCGATTTCAATTTATCTGCTCTCAGTTTCCATTAAAACCAGTAATGACTTTTTTTTCCTTTGTTATGTATCTGCACCTTTACAGTTGCTTTACATTAAATGAATTACATTTGAATGGGTCAGTTTTTCAAATGAGACTTATGACTGTGCAGTTAACAGCATTCATAATTTCTTAATATTTCATCAAGCATTAACAATTTTATAAACACTGATTTTTTCATCATTTCCTTATCATTAGTGAAAATTCTAAATTATATTTATATAAATCCCTACATAACTTTATGAAGAACTTCAGCTATAAGAGGACTTCTTGTCAGTAGTGACTTTTGAGTTCTGACACTCAACATTTTCAATTCTTTTGATATTAATCCATCCTTGGAGTCTCCATTCTTGGAGATATGCAAAACCCATATCCACATGATTCTGGTCAACTGGCTTTAGATGGCCCTGCTTGAGCAGGGTGTTTGAACAAGATGACCTCTGGAAGTCCCTTCCACCCTCACCCAATCTATGATTTTGATTCTGATAATAAACTAGCCTATTTTTATTTCAGCATTAAATAAAAATCTTATACCAGTCAAAATATGTTGTGTAGAAATACTTCTGCATTAATTTAATTAAACAAACTCACAGTCAGCTCACTTCTGGATTCACAGGATTTATTTAAAATAAATTGTCTGTAGGCCATAAAACTTTGGAGTCATGCCTTCTGAGATGTAAATGTTCCTCAGATTTTTACTGATTAATGGATGCAGTATTTTATTGTTCTAATAATATTCCCATTCTCTTCTGGTTTTGTCAATTAAACAGAAAAAAAAAGCCCAAAAGAGTTAATCCTGTCATTTCATTTCTTTGCAAATATAGCACAGAATAATTCTTGAAGACTTCTCTTTGCATTGCTCATCAATTTTTGCAGCTTGTCTTTCATAGGCCAATAATTATTGTTAAAAATCTTTAACTTCCAATTGACACATTAAAAATACTTATTTTCCTTAGCCTTATCTAGAGTACATTTTCGCTTGATAGATTCAGCATCTTTAATCAGATCTGTGCATGAAACAATTATACCAATTACAGTTCATTTTCCCATTATTACATGCAGCTGTTTTTCTTTCCCCAAATACTTGTCTTGAATTCATCTCAGAATTAAGATGGACATTTAAGTGAAATGATTGTCTCTCTTAATTGTGAAACTGTACCTCTTGTGTTGTGAACATAAAATCATACACTCCAAAACAAATGCAAAAAAAATAGTACCTCTTTTCTACTTCATTTCTCCTCACTGTACATAAATAAACCAAGTATAACAGGACAAACTGCACCTTTCATTTTTGTTGCATTATAAGGGGTACACATTAGTTTTTATACAAGGCTTCCAATACAGTATTAATGGTTTATCAAATATAGTGGTATACCTAAATGAGCAACCTATAAACTCACACTTTCGTTATCTAAGGTGGGCAGTACTTTGTTTATAAGTACAATAAAATCAATTATCATAACAATATTGTTTTCTGAAATAAAATCTGCTTGTCTTCTGGGCTATTGTAGATCAAATAGCTTGAGAAATACTGCCTGATGAGTGCCTAAAGTAATTTGAAAACTTTGCTAGGGATGCTGTCCTCCCCTTGCTTATACCACTTATCTTTCTAATCATATATGACCCAAGTACTTTGAGCTATCAGGACACAGGATACAATAGACAGTGTCCATCTCATAGCTATCTACATAGAAAAAGTTCTGTATAGATTTTCATAGAAAAAACCTCACAATAGAAATTATTAATGTTTAAAATATAAATTGATTTGTTCTCAAGTCAATACATTAATAGCTATTTCCTTGGCTTATCCCCTACTGAATATTTCTTTTCATTCAGTGTATTAATTTAGATAGCCTTCTTGGTTCTCAGTTACTGTAACAAATTTGTCTAATGTCTATTCTACTTATGAATATATTTTCATACGAAACCCAAACCAAAAATCTAATTAGAAAAAACAATCCAGATACAATTTAAAAGTCTTGTATAGTTAAACACATATTATCAGCTTTTTGTCTTTAAAAGAGATATTTTCTATTTTGTGGCCATAGGATGTTTGCTAATTATAAGCAAAATACATTTTAGAAATCATATAATTCAATTCTATTAATAAGGCATTTGATCAGTGTGCATGGTGAAGCTGAGGCATTTTTTGTTTAAGTCTGAAGCTTTCCTTTTGCTGTCTTTCCATATCTACCTCCTTATGTTAGTGGATCAGCAGGGATTTCAGCTATCAGGAGTTTGTTTATACAGGAACAGAGAAAATGAAAGATGTGTATAGTGTTTTCAAAGACATTGTGGCAGTGATAATCTAATAGCAAAGACAGTGAAAGAGCACATAGTTTTGGTTTGCTGGGTAATGTTCAACTGTCAAGAAGCAGAGAAGATACTTTTATTCAGAATATAAAAGTAACTTCATGTTCCACTTTGCTTCTTGGAATCAGTCATCTAGATACCCTCTGGGCAGTCTCTGAAGCAGTAAGCCTGGATGTGCATTTGCAAATAGATTCTCAGCTGTCAGCTGATGAACTGAGTTGAACTAACCTGATGGATGTAAAATCACCAGTGGATTACAGCACCATATAGATGGAACTGGACTGTCTAGTTTCTGTTCTGATTAAGTTTCTTGGTGTCTAGTGTGACAGAATATGTAGTTACATTCAAAAGGAGACCGGAATCAAATAGAAGAAAAAGATGGAAGTACAAGCAAGAGGCGCAGGTTACCAGAATGTAATTTATGCACCAAGTAGCACAATATTTAAATGCAATTATAAGTATGGTAAGGATGAATTTTAAAATGTGGTTTCTTTACAAAGAGGAATATGCAGTCCTTGGGAGGCCAGTCTTCAATTCCATATGAGTTCTCACCACAGGTAATAGTTCTCTCTATGTGAAAGAATTTTAACCTGTTGTTTTAGAAAGAAATATTGAACTCTGTGCATAAATATTAAGAGCATCCTGTGATGATTTTCAGTAAAATCTGAATTTAATTTCTGGATGTTACTTACCTCTCTTTGTATAACCTGCTGAAACCAGGACGCATGATAACTATCATTTGTATAAAAATCATTGATGTTAATGATAACAAGTGTTGCATCGTCTACTATACTGAAAGATGAAGGAAACTGCACATAGATAATTAATTTTTGAAGGACTTAAAATACTAATACTAACATTTTGGTCTAAATAATATAAACCAACATACTTGTAGACATGTATATATAACCTTAAATGCATTTATAGTTTAGCAAACTGCATATTCCTTATTGGGGATATTCCTAAAGATATGTGTAACTTAGCTTGTACATTAAAAAGACTGAGATACAGTAATTCTGTCCCAGCTGACACAAGTGGATGTATTCAAATAATCAGTTTTGTAAGTAACTCAAATATTACTCAGTGCCAAAAAGTGCACTTGACATCCAAAGTGAATTATTTTTCTAGATGCTTTTGTGACACAAATGTTTATAAAACTCGTTATATTTCAGACAATAAATTGTGATTCATGTAAGAACTAAAAGTGCATTTTTCATATTTTATTTTATAGAATCATAGAATAGTTAGGGTTGGAAAGGACTGTGAGATCGTTTAGTTCCAACTCCACATTAGATTAGATTGAATATATCAGATTATTAGATTGAATCATATCTAATTGGTCTGTTAAGTAATTATAAGTTTAACTAACAGAAGTGCAAGTTAAATTTGAATTTAAATATTTTGAAGTGTGTTTTCTTTTAGTCATACATTGCTTATAAACTTTTTGTACAAATGTAAAATGGAGAATGCTGAAGGGAAATAAGTGCTTGAAGCTCTACACATAACATAAGGGAATCTGTCAACTTCATTTCATCATGCTGTTATAAAAGGTATAACTACTTAATGGGGTTAATAGACAGACATCTTTGAAGGCCAAAGGCTATTATTTACATTGATTTATGGATTGTAGTAAGAGCTTTTGTTTTGGCCAAGGACGGCAAGTCCAAAAAAATTTTCATAAGAGCGTGCATTCATTGGCAATATTAAAGCTAATATCATCCCTGGTATGTGCTTATTAAGTTAATCATTTTGAGTGGCACCTTGACGTTTATAGCCCCTGGATGCCAGCTGGATGAGGTTATAAGCCTAAAACATCAATTTATACCAACGTTGCTTGTCTGTATCCAAGAAGCAAGCCTCAAGCAGTTGAACAGAAGGAAGCATTTTCTTATCCCATGAACAAAACTGTTGAAGAAAATTAATTTTGCCTGCATTTCCATCTTCAATATAGTATAGTCAATGGAATGTTGAGAAGCTTAGTAAATAAGTCGCTTGGTGATTCTCACATTAAAAATTGACCTATAGAGATATATGGTTACATGATAGCCTTAGTCTTTTAAACGCTGCAATCTGACAGCTGAATCTGTTTGCTGCAGTAAGGAGTGAGCTGAAGAATTACAAAAGACAGTGCATTAAATTATACAAAGCTATTCATAGTCACATACAGATCAGTTCTGATCTGTCACTGTTGATCTTTATTTGCATGAATATATTCAAGCATTGAAGACTAAACAATTTAAAATATTTATCTATTCATTAAGCAATTCGTTAACAATTATTGACCATTAGAATAGGCCGTATATATATAATCTGTGCCACATTTATGTTTATCATTGTAAACCAAAATGACAACAAAAAGTGGCCTTTTGTAATTTTTACTTAACTATATGATTGATTGCAATGGCAAGTATGAAGCACTAGTTAATATCTGCAGTTTGCTAAATAAATCTGTCTTAATTTAGTTAGCAGTAGCTAAAATAAAATCTTCTAAAGAATTTAAATTACTTTAAAGTTACCATGGTTCCCTGGTATTCCCTCCATCATAATGCAAATAAAATAAATTGGACTTAAATGTCATAAACAGCATCAAACTATTCAGAGACCATACCTGCCCTTTGTGATTACTTGATTCAGTGGGGTCTCAATGGTCCCTCTGAGACTGATTATATTGAAGAAAAACATATACATAAACTTCTCATGTCTACGTAATAACAGAATATGCATATCTCTGCCACCAGGTGTTGACTTATTTTCATTCCTTCTTGTTGACTTTGCTTTTATATAAGATATGAAGAACCATAGGCTCTTCTCTTTACAGCATAAAAATACCCTAACTTAACTAACTTAACACAACTATGTATTGAATAAAAAGCTGCTTTTTTCTTTTTTTCCTAATAAAAACTTATTTTTTGGTTTTGTTTCCAGGAGTAAAATAGAACTAATTATGGTTACTCTGGCCTTTATCATATAACTTACTGTCCTGGGTTCAACAGTAACGGTCATTTTTATTCCTTCTTAGTAGCTGGTGGAGTGGTGTATTTTTATCCTTTAGTCTGAGAACAACACTGATAACACACCGATGTTTTTAGTCGTTGCTAAGTAATGTTTACTCTGATCAAGGACTTTTCCGTTTCATGCTCTGTCAGTGAGGAAGGGCATGGGAAGCCGGGAAGAAGCAGAGACAGTACACCTGACCCAAACTAACTAAAGGGGTATTCCATACCACAGCATATCATGCCCAGTCTAGTATATGGACTGGGGGCAGTTACCTGGAAGGACTAGATCACTGCCCGGGTCGGGCTGGGTATAAGTTGGCGGGTGGTGAGTGGTTGTACTCGCTCCCCTTGTTATTTCCCTTCTCATTATTATTATTGGTGATAGCAGAAGTGGTTTTGTGTTATACCTTAGTTACTGGACTGTTCTTATCTCAACCTGTGGGAGTTACATTCTTTCGATTCTCGTCCCTATCCCTCCTGGAGTGAGAGGATGAAGAAGGGAGGAGTTAGCGAGAGGCTGCGTGGTTCTGAGTTGCCAGCAGGGCTTAAACCAAGACACTAACCTTGAAGAATTTTGTGGGGATTGTGCTTGCACATACTAATCTGTAAATGTCTTGAAAAGCACTATGTCTAATAATGGTAAAAAAAAATATTATTTAGGCTTTGATTGTCAATATGTATATTTGCTTCTGTTTAAGTTTTTACATATGTAGAGCAGGAAAGGCAAGCTTGAAAGAGAGAGGAAATTTATAGGATCACAGAATATCGGGTTGGAAGGGGACTTCAAGGGTTGTCTGGTCCAGCCTCTCTTGGAAAAAGCACAGCCTAGACAAGATGTCCCAGCACTCTGTCCAGCTGAATCTTAAAAGTGTCTAACGCTGGGGAATCCACCACTTCCTTGGAGAGATTATTCCAATGGCCAATTGTTCCCATTCTTAAAACTTTTCCTCTGTGTCCAGTCAGAATCTCCCCATGAACAATTTGCATCCCTCCTCTTTTCCATGCGATTCCTTATGAAATGGGAGTTTCCATCTTCTTTGTAGCCACTCTTTAAATACTGTAACATGTCATAAGTTGTCCCCTGAACCTTCTTGTCTCAAGGCTGAACAAGCCCAGCTTTTTCAGCCTTTCATTCTACAGCAGGCTTCCCAGTCCCTTAATCATATTTGTGGCCCTGTTTGCTCAGTTTCTCTTCTCTCAGTTACAATATATCGTGTTTCTGTGACTTTGTGGACACATACAATCATAAACATGAAAACATCTATGCTGGAATTGTATGACTTCCATATAGCAATTTTCCTGAAATATGCCAATAAAAGGGACATAGACTTATTTTGCGCTAATCTATCCAAAAGGCCAGCTCTTAAGTTTTTTCTCACGTACTCATCTCCCAGCATCTCATCTCTTGCATTGCTGCATTCTATTGAATTGCAGCGCTTTCCCTAGTAAGCAGTACAAAATCATGGTCTGCAGAAATTTTCCTGTTTCTGACATATATCCATTTACATTCCTGTTTCTAAAAAGATCAGTAAAGACAGAAGATATATAATCAGAAAAATAACAGAAAAAAAAAACAAAACCAAATGACAAAAATATTTGTGAAAACTGTTAACAACCTCTTCCTGTTTTCTTTTGTGCTCAATATTTTCCCTTAATGCTGCTCGCTTAGAGACTTCCCATATGCCATTACTGCTTGTTCAGAGGGCCTTTTGCTTTAAGGGGCTTTCTTTCTCTGGGACCCCTCTATTTGATTTCTTTCATACTGATATAAATAGGAAAGTGGGAACTAGAAAAGTGTTAAATAAAAAACAGTACTACATTTTTGTTTAAATATCTATTTCTCCTGGCTAATCAGGAGTATTTCATTCAAAAGAGTTCATTTTCACCAAAAGAAATGTACTACAGACATACTTTATCTTCTGAGTAATTTCTGTTTAATTTACTGAAAAAAAAAAAAAACAAGTTTTACTATTTCCAGTCTTCAGAGTCAATAAATCCATATTTTATTCCACCTCATTCATCTTGATGAAAAGAGAAAACTAGAAGATAATTTCTTGCTCAATGTCCAAATCCTCTTTGAAAGGGTTAGTGTTTGTCCCCCAAAGACATCAAATAGTGTCTTACTATTTGATTACTATTCTATAATATCAGTTCTGGCTATTTGCAGAATGTCATTTATTCACATGATGTCAGCTTCTATCTCAAAGCGTGACATTATTTGATTTGATGACTGTAATGAAGATATGGATTTGGTGGTACATGTAGCAGGCTTCATATTGTTTTAATTTTTTAAAGGAGTTGACTGTGAAAAAATGTTTACCCAACAAGAACTATTTTATGAAGCTTTTTTTTTTTTTCCCTTTTGCTTTTTTTCCTCATTGCTTTCTGACATCCGTTCCTTTTTTTGGCTCTTGAAGTTTATTTCACATAAAGAGTATATGTTAGAAAAATGATACATAAAAAAGACAATGATGTTCACGAACAATTTTTTCCTCTAAATCAAATTCATCCCTACTGTGACTATTGAAATGTGTAGAAAATCACCTAACATGCTTTTAGATGTATTAATAAACAAAGCAGAAAATATATCTTTTGATTCTTGACATTTGTTGCTTTTGTTTTTAAGTAAAGGCAGCTAATCTAAGTGTTTCTTTTCCAGCCTTGGAAGCAGTACAGCCACTCTGGTATAATGTTCTGGTCAAGTTCAACACAAACCCAATTATAGCTAACCCCCAAGCTTTTTGAAAACCCATAGGATTAGTGAAATCCTTAATAAGCTGCCTAACTTGCAATCCACTATTTATCCGTTATAACTGACGGAGGGAAGGAGAGAAGAGACCAATCTTTTAGAAAGTTGTCACAAGCTGGAATTCTGTCCTTTATCGACTTAGAGCATAAAAATCACCAGGAGCATCCAAAAACTGTGGGTTTTTTTTGCCACCAGTAAAAGCTTAATTATTTCACTATGTTACAGACCCCTTAGAGGGAATTAAGACTGGATAATCTTCCAGCTGAGAAAAGCTGCTGCAGCAGAAACTTGCTCTTACAAATGGAATTACAAAGGAGTATTCAGTGGGAATTATTACTACTATTTTCTTTGTTTCAAAGACATCTTCCACCATTTTCACATGACTTTCTGTTGTCCTGGGAGCTTTAGGATGGCTGTAGCAGTCATTTTTCTACTTCTTAGTAGCTGGTGCAATGCTGTGTTTTCATCCTTTAATCTGAGAACAAAGCTGATACCACTGATGTTTTTAGTTGTTGCTAAGTAGTGCTCACTCTGATCACGGACTTCTTCAGTCTCATGCTCTGCCAGTGAAGGAAGCCAGGAAGGAAGCAGAGACAGAACACTTGACCCAAACTAACCAAAGGGGTATTCCATACCACAGCATGTCATGCCCACTATATGAACTGGGGGCAGTTACCCGGCAAGGCTAGATTGCTTCCCTGGTCAGGCTGGGTATAGGTTGATGGGTGGTGAGTGATCGTATTCGCTCCCCTTCTTATTTCCCTTCTCATTATTATTATTGGTTGTATCTGTAGTGGTGTTGTGTTATGCTTCAGTTATTGGACTGTTCTTACCTCAACCTGTGGGAGTTACATTCTTTTGATTCTCCTCCCCATCCCTCTGGGAGGGAGGGAAGAGGTGGAACAACTTGGGGAGTAAGCGAGTGGCTGCGTGGCTCTGAGTTGCTGGCAGGGCTTAAACCATGACACCTGCTAAAAAAGAACACTAAGAGCAAGCCTCCCAAATGTCCTGGGAAAACAGACCTTGGGAAATAACCTTCAAAATTATTATCTTTTCATTTTCACTTTAACAGTCTTAAAAAAAACATATTTTGACAGCCATAGCAATGAAGGCTGTATCCTGGACTGCATTATCAAAAACATAGCTAATGGGCTGATGCAAGTGGTTACTTATAAGACATCCATATCCAGGGTCCTGTGGCAAGTTTTGGGTCCCCCAGTATGAGAGGAAGATTGAGAAACTGGACATAGTCCAGTGGAGGGAAAATAAGGTAGTCAGTGAGCTAAAGTACATAAGCAACCCTTATCATTTGTGTATAATATTTTAGGAGAGAACATGTGGGATAATAAAGTACACACCTTAGCATTCAATGCTCTTTGATTTAAACATTTTCTATATTTATAAACCAATCACAGGCTCACCTTGATCTGAGTGTGTAGGTTTTGTGTAGAGTATGACTGCTACCACTTTCACTAGAAGATTACTCCATACTGTCAGAGAAATCATTTGAAAGGGTATTTTAATAAGCTGTTCCTTTTTTGCTTGCCTGAGGTAGTTGCAGGTTTGGAGCTTCTCAAAACTTAGATAATGTTTTCACAATATGCTATAAAAAAAGAATCCATTAATAACTATCATTATACCAATCTTTTGTTGCTGCTGTTCTGTCTTTTCTTTGTTTCTTTCCCAGAATATATGCTTACTGACCTATTGTGATGGTCAAGAGACCTTTTTTGTGTGTGTCTCAAAAAAACTCAGAAGGAACTGATAGCTTGTTATCAGTTGGGCAAAGGGTGGTCAGGGTGGCACAGCTGCTCCACCAAGGGGGAAAATGGTTTCCTATGTTTGCCCTTAGGCCACAAAGACAAACTGCCTGGTCAACAACCTTTTTTTATACTTTGGGGGATATGTGCTGGGAGGATTAGAAGTGTGAAGAGCTATAATTTAACATTTAGTGAAGGCCATAGGGTTACCCTGAGACTTGTAGATAATATATTAATGCATTTGTGAGGCACTTGTAGTTCCCACGTCAAGGAGAATGCACAAGAATAAACACTGAACTCACAAAGCTGTTTCCTAATATTAAATAAAAAGCTACATACAAACAAAACCAAAAATCTGTGCAAACCTGATTGATACTGCCAGCTCTTGTTAGTAATGGTATTATTTGTATTAATGTTGGAGCTACATACATATTAAATTACCTTTAGCCATACCTTCAAATAGAATATGTCTGTAAGTATTTCTACACATTTCTTTGTAGGAAATATGATTTCAAAATAAAAATCTAGTTTTCCTCTGTAAAATCAGTTATGTAATCAAAAATCATGAAACTAAGGGCTATCTGTCAGCTTTAGTGTTCCTTTGAAAACTTCTCCCTTTAACCTTCATCAATATCTATTCACTGTCATGCTCTCCTTTTATGTCTACTTATTTGTTAGACTCACTTGTGAAGTGCTTTGAGATAAGCTTGTGCAATGTGCTACACAAAAGAAGCTGAAGCAGCATGCTATTCCTCAATAGATGCAGATCTGGTGTAGAAAATTGGCAAATCTCTCAAATTCCCCTAGGCACATGGTTTACAGTAAAACATCTTATGACTCTGTAAACATCAACCACGGATGCAGCAAGCTGTTTTTTTCTCCCTCTTAATCCAGATTTTTCTAATTCAGAAGCTGTTTACCAAGGACAAACACATCGTTCTGTATCCGCCTCAGTTTTTCCATATTCCAGTTTTCAGCATTGCTCCCAGGCTTCTTTGTCTAAAAAAAAAATAGTGCTTGCTGGAACATCTCATTGTCTTTATTGCACACAAGATAAAAATGTAAGAGTTATGAAGTTCAGCTGAAGTGAATCAATCTGATATACATTCGGAGAAAACAATAGTAAACCCAGCATTAATACATGACTTCTAAACATACAGCTGGTTATGACAATTTCAAAATTTATGCTTAAAAACCAAGACAAATTCCCTAAGATTAGTACCAGATGATTAAGGTGATTAAAGAGTGATTCAATAAGTTTGTTTTGATATTTTTTTTTAAAGTAATTGTCCAGGTTTAGAAGGGGTTTCTTCTTATCCTTAAAAAAAATATGTAATTTGAACCTACAACCAAGCCCTTGTTTTGTTTTAAATTTTCGTTTCTGATACCTGTGCTGATCTCAATTGAATTAAATCTACTTGTAAGTGATGTTTACATTTAGCACACAAGACCCAGGGGTTTCACTCTGCATGAAATGCACTTGAAATATTTGAAGTTAATTTTTTGATGGAGTGGGATGTGCTCTGAATTAGTCTTTACCTCTGCATTTACAATAATGAGAGGCTTCTAATGAAGGTACTTCACCATATATTTAATCTCTTCATACTGGAGTTCTTTATACATTCTTTAGAGCATTTTAATGGTTAAGATTTACTCCTCTCCTACCCCTAATATATGTGCATAATATATATCATTTGCTGAGGTAGATTTAAATTTACCCATGTGCAGTGTGTATCTGTGCTGGCTCAGAGAAGCAGTCTCTCCCAAACAATCTTCTACTTGTGCCTTTCATCTTCCAAGGAGGGAAAAAATTGCTGCTGCAATAGCATTCCTCTCTGAGCAAACACAGCTAGTCACTGTCCTGAGACACAAAGTAGGTGCTGGGCAGGATCTGCTCCCACAGCTAACCTGCCCACCTGTGTGGCCAGGAAGGAGTAAAGAGAGTAACCATTTGCTAGTAGTTGTTTTTCATCTGATACAAGGGCTAGTCAGTCATAACAGTGCTTATACAGGCTCTTTGTACTAATTTACATTCTCAAACAGAAACACAAGTTACAGGCAAATCTTTTCTAAAGAAAACAGCTGCTGTCATCTGATTGAAGACTCCAACTAATCTTCTAATTAGAAACATACCTTTACTGCTGTTATTTCTAATTCTCAACTATTTAATTTATTCACTGATACTATTATTCTGTTTCTCTAAGAGTTCCTTTCATCTTTCTGTATTTTCTTGCCTGAATAAGTATTCCTTTTCACTGCATTTGCACAATTGAAAAGCTAACGTTATCACTTGGACATTACGCCTTCAGTTTAGAAATAAAGGACAAAATTAGTGTGATGCAATGTGAAAAAGCATATTTCTGATTTAAAACATGAGAAAAAACAATTTTATCCATTTATGTACCTACATAAAAAAGTTTCTGCTATATATAATCTATATACATTTTTGAATTCACATGCATAATTATTGTTTCCAAAATTTTTCTGTAATTTTTAGCATATGACATTTTTAAGCATTCATTTTCTGAACTTTTGCTATTGCAGAATAGTTTACTTTAAACCAATTTTTGCTTGAATATTCATCAACTTTCTTTGGAGAAAGAAAATTTTTTTTAAAAAGAGGTGAAGACTACAGACTGTATTCCCTTAACTTCATGTAAGCTAGGCAATAGATATTACAGAACTGAGAAAAAAACCAGCTGCTACAAGTGGGAGGAACACAGAATATAGAAGTAAACAGATGCCTAAAGAAGGGGAGATGAATTTAAAATAGGACCAGTCTGAACTTTCAGTGGCACTGCTTGGAGCTGTGATGTTGTTCAGCTGTGATTTGAAACTTTGTAAGCACAAAATGACTTGCAAGACATATTTTCTTTAGCGTTGAACACAACAGGCCCTGGTCTAGTGAATAAATATGTTTAATCTATTAGCTCCTTTAAAATCAAGTAACAGTTTCTCTCCCTTATTGTTTATTTGTTGCTAGACTTTTTTTAATCTGATTACTTAATATTGTTTCCTGTGGTTTATGGAATATGAACACATGTCATCCTAGGAAATAGGTCTTACTTATGTTGGACAGTATTATAACTAAAGAAAGAAAGTTCTTCTTTGCGTGAGGTGTACAGATTGTAAAACACTTGGTGTGTAGCTGGACTAAATTTTTTTTGTAAGTAAGTCTAACTTACTAGGTTATTGACATAGTGACTTTCTTTAAGGGAATGTGTATGTATATAACTTCTTGATAAGGTGTAAAAACATAGCACCTTCCATCAGTTCATATTAATGCATGCCATATGGTTTACTTTGGCGATCTCTTTCCAGATGGATATATGCTATTTAGCACATTGCAAATATTATCTCGAAGTCAGGAAAAAAATCCGCGCATTAGAATGATTTAAAAAATAAAAATATTTAAAGAAATGAGCATTTCTTTCTAAGAAAAGACAACAAATATGACATAAACAAGCAAACAAAAAAAAAAGATTAATTTAGAATAATAGAGGAGATTGGGGAAAAAATAGAAAAGGTAACTTGGCCTTCATTTTAACTGCAGAAAGAGAACAGAACTTGAAAAATTAAACAATAAGTCCATATGTGATATGCAGAAATATCTCTATATAAGATATATATTTATATAAAAGAGATATATTTTCAATAAAAACATCTAAAAGTGATTTCATGTGTTTATTTATAGATCACATCTTAAAGAACTGTGTAGTCTGCATGTTTACAAGATCACCTGGGTATAGCTAAGCCAAATTTAGCTCAGGATATTTTGCATTAACTCAAATACATGCTTTAAGGTTTCCAAGTAAAGCCAATTTTAACGATAGTGTCCAAGCCTTTTAGAAGAATAGTTCAATGAAAACTTCAGGTTTAGTAATGGTTAAGGAGGAAAACAAACAAATAAAAACCCACCAAAAAATGCTTATTGATAGTCCTTTAACTGCTGAAGTACAACAGACAAGAAAAAAGGTAGATGAGAAATATGGGGTAGATAATACAGAATGCACTACTTTTACAAAAAAACATATTTCATTAGAAAACACCCTCTTTTATAAAATATTTTGTCAGCTGTGAGGTCATGTTTAAATTCTTGAAAATACTGTGAATTTTTCCTCCATAATGCTTTGTAAGATAGTGACATTTTGGGTTTGTGCATTCTTAGAAGGTACTAGAACGCTTGATTTAGCATCTGAGCATGTGTTAGATATCTTCTCCTTCATACAGTAATTAAAATAAAAATCACAGGAAATGGTAGGAACAACACATATCTTTTCTGTAGCAAAAAACTATTTCATACTTTTAGAAATTCTTTTACATGCTACTTTCTATGCCTTTCTTTTACATTTTTCGTAGATTATGGATTTATATCCAGTCCCTGAACTTTGTCCTTTCTCTGTTATCATTAATTCTAGCAATCCCGTTGTACTGTGAAGCAGTAACTTAATTTAAAGTATTAGGTACTCCAAATGATTCTTTCCTTAAAGTTTCTCCAAATGCCTTGTCTTCTCTGTATGTACTTTAGACTGTAAATTCTGAAGAGCAGGTACTGTGTATTTTTCAGACATCTATTAAGCAAATCTGTGGCTCTTTTGCTAAACAAAAGAGTATGGCAAGGTTTGACAGAGATTGAGCTAAAATTTATATAGATATTTGCACATCCAGTATGAGGATACCTTCTGCCAAACAGGAGGCTGTTTTGGGCAGTGAGTCCTTCTCTTCCATGTCCTCCTCATGCTTTGCAAACTTGAAGAACCTGAGCTGTCAAGACTATGTAGGAATAGTTTCTGTGAAAATATAAGGAGAAAATATAATAGAAACCTCTTTCTTGTTGATATTTATCTGAGTAGTGTTTTTTGAATGTAAGGGGGAAGGATTTATGAAAATCTTGATTATACTTGCAGTTAAAATTACTCAACTAGATGTTTAGCCTCAGCTTCCATTTTTCATAAACATATATTTTTCCTTTCAGAGAAAGTAATTACAATTATTTTAAAAATATTCTAGCCCAAATGAAACTGTTCATTCACCTCAAAATCTGAAGGGACATTCGTGACAAAATATGAACAGAAATGAAAGGTGATGTTAGACACACAAATTCTGGTTCACAGGGGTAAAGAGAATCCTCCAAGATTCTTCACTTAAGGGCTTAGCTTAAAGTGAAGCATTTTGCTTCATCCTTGCCCTGGAAAATTGAAGCAGAAAGAAGCAAATGAAGATCTGTTTTTCTATAACAGTAAGATAAATAAAGTGGTTGTAATGAAGTGGAAGGTTTTTGTCTAGAGTGTAAAAGAAAATTAGTCTCAGCAATAGAGATGTCATCATACTGTGTAACTTAAGATATCAAATGCTGACCGTTACAGCACATTTAGGGTATAGCAACACTTTCAGTGATCACTTTTTTAGCTGTAATGAGCATTTGTGTGCATGTACAATGGGGAGAAGCAAGGCTAGACAGCTGTAGACAGTGAAATGTTCTTCAATTGGAAATATGTGAAAACATAAGACTAAATAATGCTATTAGTTCAATATGTCATGAGGATTCATAATGCTTACACTTCATTTTCCTTTCAATAGATATATTGTACATTATATACATTCTAGAGAAACTACAGGAGCTCCATGATGTGCATGGCCCAGCTATCAGTTGCTGAGTCTTCTGTGGTTGATTGATTTAACAGTCATTAATGGAGACAGCAATTGGCACTTCCAATAAAATGGAAATCATGGAAATCTTGAGTAATTTTACTACCAAATGAGGTTGAACATGTTACTGATAATTCATGCAGACAGGCAGTGATATTTTTCAATGTGTTAGAAAGAAATAGTTCTATCATCAATAGGGTATAAAAAATGTTTAAGGTGCATAAAAAGAAAGTACTTGGGTCAATTTAATCAAAATAATTACTTTTTTTTTTTTTCAAAAGAGTCAAGTTGTAAAATAATGTATTTGTTTTAAAATTATTAAATAGTCCTTCTTACTCAAAATAATCCAGGGGATTTCTTCAGTGTTTATCTTTTTCTAGATTTATTCCTTAAATTGAATGGCTTAATCTTTATCTCCGGTGATTTTTATTTAGACAAGAAACTGATTTTTATTCTTGAACTATGTTCTGCTACATTCTAAATCTCTATTGAGATCCCACTCCTAAATCCGTTGCTCTGTTTTCTTATGAGAAATTATTATTGTTTGAATGTATCCAGATTTAACTGTTATTTTAAAAATATAGAGCAGCTGTCTGTGAACATATTTTTCCTTTTTTGGTTATTTCCAAGGTCCTGACTGTGCTGTCTCATTATTGGTTTAGTCACAAAAATTGCATGCTACTGGTATTTTATAATGTCCATGTAATATGTAGGCTATGAGCTGCTGAAATATTTGGTTTTAATAAAGCAGAGGAATATTTCATTTCTCAACAGACATTACTACTTTTTAATCAGGTCCAGAGTGAGAAGTGTTGCTGAAAGCTTGGCATGCATCATTGTATATTTTCCTAATCTAAGACATATGACATTCAACAGATTATATTATTAAAGCTCTTTACATTGGTGTAAGTCAAGGTAATTGTTTTTATGTTGCCTTACTAGTTACCTGACTGCTTGTTTATAGAGAAAGACCATTTTATAGAGACATGGGAGTGGTGTTGGTGGCTTCTCTTTCCTTTTTTCTTTCCTCTCTTTTTTTTCTGGTTGTTTTGTGAAAAATGGAAGTTCAAGTGTCTAGCTATTTAGTCTTTTCTTGTCAAGCAGTGTTCTTTTAGATACCTTTATTCTTTCTACTAAAAAGAGAATAAAAGAGAGTGAAAGAAAAGACTTAATGTTTAGTGAGGATTTCTCTCAGTGCTAAGCCGAGTTCAAGGAACTAATTGATCTTACTGATTGCCCTGGCAATTCAGAGCAAATGTGCTCTTCTAAGAGCAAAATACTAACCAAGCTTCTGTAATACCTTTCATCCAAACTTACACTCTGTTTCATGAAAAAATGCCGTAGATTAAATCACTCTTTCAGTGTGAACTAGGGGGAAAAAAAAAAAAAAAAACCAAAACACAAAGATGGACTTCACGTTTTTGTTTTCCTTTTTCTCAAATTTATTGAACTAGCAATGAATGCTGTCTCTGAATGAATTTCAAACTAGTATGTAAATGAGACATACATGAAAAGTAGATGGCCTGTAGTATAGAACATAAAAATCTTAACCTGAGAATAGGCAAATCTGGGATCAGCAAGTCATATACATACAGGTTATAGAACATGCTGGAAGCTATTTCAGTTATAAAATTTATTAAGTGTTTGACAGTAATTATTGATCTAACTCCCCAAAGACTATCAGAGTAAAATGATGCTTAAAATGATTTCAACAGCGTTTTGAGCTAATAAGAACTCAGGTAGCATTTTTTGACAGAAGTAGTAAGATAAAGCTTCACAGTAGTCTAATTTAGAGGTCAAAAACGTGTAGAATAAAGTTACCAGCATCAGTCCACAGAAGCCTTGAGTGAATTATGGTTGGTGACTTTGTGTATGAAGTTCTACTAATGGGCATAAGGCAGTACACTGGGTGGCCTTGGAATAAGGTAGAAAGAACTTCAAAGGAAACAGGCAAATTTAGATAGTGAAATAGTAAGTTCATAATTTTTTTATTTGCTTAGCCCAGAAACCCAAGGCTTAATTTTCCAGACAATCATGTTTCCCAGGACTGGCTATAAAGTCATTCTGAAATACATTTTTTGAAACCAAAATATAGCTGAACTATTGAAGAGGATGTAAACTTGTTTAAAACACACCTTAAGTAGGTCTTAAGATCCAAGAAGAAAGCTGTAATGCCAAATTCAAACATTTGATTGCTCCTTTGATTACCAAGCTGAAATCAAAGCAGAAAGCAGACTGCTTTAAAACCTGTTAGTATCACAGATGACATTTTTGCACTTAGTTACTGCCAACTATGAGCTGATAAAGGCTTATTTGCAATTAAAATCAGTTTTCAGATACACTTTGTACCACCTGTTACGTTAATGGTCTTTAGGGTAGCTGCCATTTTCAGAGGCTTTGAGCTGATACAGCAAACTTTCTACTTTCCAATTTATCTTCACTAAATTTGAGTTGGAGAAGATAGTAGATGTCAGTGTGCTCTAAGTTTTATATATATTATTTAATTTCCCATAGAAAGTGCGCAGATTTAAAACTGGATTAAGTAGTTTAATAAATCAAGTCTGAACTTCAGAAATTTAGAGTTAAAGCTTTTGAAAGTATTACTTATAACTGCCACTGCTGAAGGTGATAAGGAAACTCCTGCTGAAACAAATTAATTTGTATTTGAAAAAATTTGCCTCGGATTTTTAGTTCAGATGTGCACTTGTGCTTGAATATTTATTCCAAGTATATTAAAACCTTTGAAAAATCTTTAGTTTAAAAATGGAATTAAAATATCAAACTTTTCTGAGGAATTTCTTTTACAGGCACAGCAACCTGAAAAGGCACAACAGCAACCCCATTTAGACAAAATGTGCTCTATTTGCTTTTTAGGACCCAGTTGCTGTCTCTTCTCTATGACAAGTGTTCAGGGACAAAATGATCCCTCTGTTTGTTTTTATCCATTTTATCTGTGCAATCCTTTTAAAAATCTTCCCAAAGTTTTAAGAACCCCTGGATTTATCATTAAAATTTATAGAGGTGATGTATTTTATTTTATTATGTCATGCTAGTTCTGAAAGTTTGGCTGTCTTAGGAAACACTAAAATAAGATTGAATGCAAAAGCTTCTTTACCTGGGTTTTCCTTCTTGTACTAATTTCAGTATAATCTATATAATGTTTTATTCAAGAATTTTTGCTTAAGGTTTGATTCTGTGAATGTTAGCATTCAAGCCTAACTGTAGATAATAGCATACAGTATTCTTTATTCTCAGAGGGCAAAATAGGACCTCAAATGCAACTCAGAAGTTGAATTAGTGATACAAATACACTTGAGGGAATTCACATTTGAACACTATTTTTTTACAGTGATTTACTTCTCAGACATTGATGAGCACCTCAGGAAAAGTTAAAAAACTTGATCATTATTCCAGTTATCTGATTTATCATACATACAAACACACAACGTGGTTATGATATTGCATGGCTGCTTCATGAAAAATGCAAGTGTCCCAGGAACGTATACGTTTCTGTGCTTGTGAAAGGAAAAGCTTAGTTTTATCTGAAGTGATATTTTGAAGTTTGCAAAGGAAGTTGTCAAACCAAAATTTTATAGCTTTAAAAAATGAATACTATAATAATAAAAAAATGGATTAACCTTATCATCTCCTCATTAGCATCACTGCTGTGACTTCTGCAAGAGATGGGAGCACTACTAAAATGTCTCATTTGCATTTTGCATATCTAACAAAAGTAGATTACTTTGTTTAAATTATAGTTAATACCATTGTAGTGGTGTCATATATTAGAAATTGATTACCTTGTTTCTTCTTCTGTAATGGTCTCATTATATTTAATTTTTATGCCTCATTTTTTTATTGAATTAACAAGTACACAACAATGAAATCATTAATATTTTATATACATTTCTGATTCCACCTAGTACTTCAGATGAAATACATTGACTAGTTTGACAACAAATAAAAGCTCTTTGTCTGTGAGCATAGTCTGTCTGTGAATAAAATTGGGCTGCTTATGACAGCTCTGGTGAGAAAAAAATAGTATACAGTGTTTTTTCAAAAAACAGGATGAACTGTAGGTTGAGTGTACAGAAAGAAAAAACTTGAGTAATAGGCCTGGAACATGGTCTTTGCATAAAGATTATGAATGGGTATAAGAAGGTAAAACTTGGGGAAGAAGAATGAGAGCAGGGTTTAGTACATACCTCAAACTACAGAACAAGAACAATGAGGCACACGGCTCTTCATACTGGAAAGGTGACTTTTACTCAATCTGTAAAATTTTTTAGTTGTGATATGTTTAGTGTGTTGGCTTGTTTGTTTGGGTTTTTTGTTTGTTTGCTTTTGGTTTGTTTGTTGTTTTTTTTTTTAAATTATCTCCATCAGTAGATTTTTCTTGTTCTGATGTTTGGTTTTCTTAAATTTTTTTTCTATTCTGTATACAATTGGAAGTCAAAATAATTCTTGTGTGTAAAGATTGATTCTGACTCCTTGCTGTGAAGTGTCTTACCCTGAGATTGATTCTGACTCCTAGCTTCCTGTGGAGTGTCTTATGCTAAGAACAATACCAATCTGAGTGGTACGAGCAAAGAGTTTAGCCCTTTAAAGCAGTTCTCTACCTTTAGTCCTCTGCAACAGCTTTGTAATATTTATGAATGTTCAGTAGTAGTTATAAGATATTCATACCATTCTATTTACTGTGTATCTGCTTAGATATGCTGTAATTCATAAATAAAGCCTTATAGTAATTTAATCAGTTTCTTGATAAATTTCTTGTGTTGAGGTGCCAAAAACTGTGCATCATATTGCAACTGTGCAATCAAATCCTATACAGAAACTGGTCCTTATCTCCCTTTCCATGATGCAAAGCAGCTATGTATTTCACTATCAGTTTTTCCATACACCAGGTCAAAATGTCTTGGCTTTGTTTGTACTGTATAACTTTCCAAGATCATATTTCTCTTTTCTTGCCAAAATTGCCCCTAAGTTTTCTACAGTTTTACCTCTTTCAAAATATTCCCTTCTGTTAACTGTAAATAAACACTGAGCATTCACAAATGTGTTAGAATTTTGTTGAATTTTTTGTTGAATTTGCAACTGTGTGCAGTGTCAGGAAAAGTAAGGCTCAAAAAATACATTGATTTGAATCTTGTGCTGAAACATTCATTCATTGATCGTTTCAATGGAAGTTCAGATACTGCTTGGTTTAGACCTGCCTGAAGCAAAACACTGATAGATTACCTCAGTGCCTTCCTGTGTGAAGAAGAACTTTGCTGATGATAGGATGATGCTGCTTCTTTCTAAACCCCCAGTTTGGCCAGGGGGTTGGTCAGAGCACATCCCCTCTGAACACACCAGAGAATGCAGCAGAGCACAAAAGCACCCCCTGAGGTGCTGCTTCTCAATCAAGAATAGAGATATGGCAGGTGCTGACAAAAATGAATGAATAACTGCAGGTTTTGTATTTGCCTTAAGATTAAATTAGGAAGGTCTTTGTCTTAACTTCCAAAATGGCTTGCTGGAGATTTATAAGACTGGTTCTCTGTCAGAGACTGCCTTTTTGCCATAAATTGCACCTCAAGATGCTTTCACTGGAACAAACCACTTCATGAATATTTATGCCATCTTTAATAAGCTACATCTTCTCTGAAGTCTTCCAGGTAGTCCAGACATTTAATCTTTCTTCCTGCAACTTATTTCCTTCTTGTCTAAGGAGCAGTTGATTGTATTAACTGCCATCAGTTAACCATGAGGTTAGATTAATGCCAGTAGTACTACTGGAGAAGTGATAGAGTGTATAGATGACAGCAACTGGAAAGTGGGACCAGCCAATTAGATCAACAGAGCTTGGATAGCAAACTGAATCCTTGTCATAGCAGATTCCTGTTGCACAATTTCTTTTCTACTGAATCTAGTATTTTACATGAAGGTGAACACTAATAATCATGTTCGATACATAGCTTTTGTCCTGGGTCCAGCAGTAGCAGTCATTTTTCTCCTTCTTAGTAGCCGGTGCAGCTCTGTGGTTTTGACTTTCAGCCTGGAAACAGCACTGGTAACGCCGATGTTTTTAGTTGCTGCTCAGTAATGTTTACTCTGAACAAGGATTTTCTGAGTCTCATGCTCTGCCAGGGAGGAGGGGAAGGCAGGAGGAAGTAGAGACAGGACACCTGACCCGAACTGGACAAAGAGCTATTCCATACCACAGCACATCATGCACAGTATATAAACTGCAGGCAGTTACCCAGAAGGGCTAGTTCACTACTGGGTCGGACTGGATATCGGTCGGTGGGTGGTGAGAGGTTATATTCTCTTCCCTTGTTATTTCCCTTATCATTATTAATATTGGTGGTAGCAGTAGTGGGTTGTGTTATGCCTTAGTTACTGGACTGTTCTTATCTCAACCTGTGGGAGTTACATTCTTTCGATTCTCCTCCCTATCCCTCCAGGAGCAGGGGGAGGAAGGAGGGAGAGTGAGAGAGCAGCTGCGCGGTTCTGGGTCTTCAGCTGGGCTTAAACCATGACATAACCTTATAGATATAGTTGAAGTTCTTGTATGTTTGAAAATGAAATATTAGACTGTTGGTTTAGGGTTGGAAAGAAATTAGAATTACATTAGAATTACCGATAGTCAAAACCAAAAATAAATAATCCATATTAATTGTTCAAGCACGTGGATATAAGTAACCCTTCCCAAAAAATCAGTCAATTTCTCACTGTAACTTACTTCTGTATACTGTTTCACTTTAATTTTGTCACTTTTCTTTTTTTTTTTTTTCCCATAATTGTTGGTGGCTTGTGTTCAGCTGGGTCGCAATTATTTCCTCTCTAGATTATCTTCTCCAGAAAGAGAATGAATTTTGTTGGTTCAGAATTTAACTTATCTTGAGCTCTCATTATCAGTGCCAATTCCTGTACGCTGCTAAAATAATTGCAATCTCTGAAACTGTTACAGTTCTTGTTTCTTAGTGTTTTTAATGTTGCTACTCTAAAATCTTCCATACCTGCATGCTGGTTTTTGTCTCGAGGTTCTGGAGCCTTCATGCAAAGTATATAGGGGCTGTCAGTGGGGTGCCTCTTCTCCCACTACCTTTTGCTCCTGAAGTCATATAATAGATGTTACCATGAACTGCGCTGTGAGGATGACAGATCTTCTAATTTGGCTGTGGCAGCTGCTTTTGAGCCAGGCTCCTCTGGTGGCCTGCAGTGAGGAGCCAGGAACAGCCTAAAAAGCTTTTTGAGGTTTTTAGAGATGTCAACTGTGTGAGCTAAAGGGCTGCTTGACTATTTTTTTTTATTGTTATTATTTATTTATATGACATTTTAAGTAAACACATAAGGAACAGAATCCAGTTGCTTCTACTGTCTATTTGAAATTCCTATATAACAAAATTGATTTACTTTTAAGTATTTTGATATTTTAACATTATCAGAGTATGGAAATGATTAGTAACTATGCTTCTTAAAGGTGCTTAGGTGTCTTATATACTTGACATATCCATGAGGCTTTCCATGATCTACCGAATTTTTCCAAGAAGAGGTGCATTGCCTTATGATGCTGTTTATTTCCGCTTGCTTTTATCTTTCTATGTTTAAATATAAAACTGTTTTTCCCCAAGAATGATCTCAACATATTTACAAACAGAATATTTAGGGTTACAGTGAGTTTAAATAAATTCAATTAAGTAGCCTCTGAAAATAGTATGTGCATGTAGAGTTCTACATTTGTCTGCCCTGTGAAGCACACAGAAGTGCTGCACATCATATTTATAAGTGCTATCTTGAATTCTTTCTGCAACTAAGACTCCCACTGAAGCCATCAAGCAAGCTACTTTTACAAGGAATGCAGACTCCTACTCAAAGTGAATATTTCTTATTATAGACCAAGCCACGGAATGCTGAGGGAATACTTAGTGTTGCCTTTAAAAGTTACAGCAAAGTTTTGAGTCTCTAAGCAATAGTGTTGCAGGAGAAGAGTAAGGGTGTGTAATGAACAATAAAGTAGTGTTTCTCTGCATAAGCAAGCTAGTTAATTTAGAATCATAGAATCATAGAATAGTTAGGGCTGGAAAGGACCTTAAGGTCAGCTAGTTCCAGCCCCCCTGCCATGGGCAGGGACACCTCACACTAAGCCATGTCACCCAAGGCTCTGTCCAACCCCGCCTTGAACACCACCAGGAATGGAGCATTCACAGCTTCCCTGGCCAACCCATTCCAGTACCTCACCACCCTAACAGTAAAGAACTTCTTCCTTATATCCAATATAAACTTCCCCTGTTTAAGTTTTAACCCATTACCCCTTGTCCTATCACTACAGTCCTTAATGAAGAGTCCCTCCCCA
>JANHGB010019992.1:0-10510 GCA_026283785.1 Coracopsis vasa
GGAGAAAAGACAACATAGAAAGAATCGTGCCTCACCTATACCACCCAAGGAGACCTTTTGCTGTGCTTTTTGCAACCGGATTCGCCTATCCCACACTGGCCTTTTTAGTAATCAGCACGCTTGTAGTAATCATGAGTAAAGCCTTTCCCAAATCTTTGTTCAAGAAGTCAAGCCATCACAGCACGCAGATGACACAATGTCAAATTCTCTTTATGCATATCACAGCATGGTTTCTGTCTCTCCCTCTCTCTTCCCATGGCTGGCACTTAGAAATGCCTGCAATGGAGAGTGTAGGTAAATGAAGGAGAAGAGAAAGAGAAAAAAGATTAAAATAATGAAAACAAAAAAGTGTTTTGCTCTTATGAATGGGCAGCATGAGTACCCTTAGTTGTAAGAGAGATTTACTGAATTAATTTCTTTCTTGTCCCCACTTAATCTCTAAAATCAATGCTTTATACCTGCATGCCAACACGTAGTAGATTGTCAGCTACCGTATCCTTTTGATTTTCTATTTTTCTGATTTTCTACTTCAGTAATTATTTGCTAATTCACAGCAGTGGAAATTTAAACCACAGATCTCTGTCCCACACAATCCTTACTATGTTCTTAAGTATGCACAGATGTTCACAAAAATTGTGGTACTTGTTACTCAGGCAAAATTCTCATTCACTGGCTCTGCTTTCTTGTGAATGCTTTAGCATTTGGTATGTCACGTAAATCAGACTACGCAGGTGCACACTGGCAGTACTCAGACTTATTATTTATTCTTTCAAAAAGTAGTTTAATTCAGCATTCATTGTTCATATCACATCGATGTTCCTGCTAGGTAAAAGTGAAGCATTTGACTCAAGAAGTTTGTGAGGCAAATCAAGAGCAAAGTATTCACTCAGTTCAGTAAGGTTACAAGATGTTCTTAAGCATAATGAAACAGTACATTACTCAAGCATAAAATTGCATTTTCTCATAGTGTGTCACACTCTTGCATTAGTATTTCAGACATTTATTCTTTTCTATTTGATTCAGTTTTTTCTTAAGCTATATGCAGAACTCACGAGGTCCATTAAAATTTGGCCTCACAAAAAGTGTCATGAAACAGAGGAAAGCATTGCCTTCCTCATCTTTCTCTGATTTACAAGAAGCATGTTGTTTATTCCTGTGGTGGGTTGACCCTGGCCAGATACCCACCAAAGTAGCTACGGCATTGATGCTTCATCTGTTGGGAAGGAAAACAGACTATCAAGGGTTTGATTGAAGTTGCACCTCATTACAGTGAAACAGGAAAGAAATGTTGTATGCATAAGAAACATTACATGAAAGAACACAGACATTGAAGAGTTGTAGTCATGGGAGACAAAGGTAGATTTCTGTCCATATTCTTCTGTTTCTCCAATTGCTTTAAATTACTTTCAAATAACATGCTCCAGCCTTTGCACACAGGACACACATTAGTGATTAAAGTGGTTTACTTATTTGTAAAATTATTAAAGTACCATCTTGAAGTAAAAAAATAGACTTTAGATTAGATCATTCTCCTTTCTAAACCATGCCTTTCCGCACATGCAAATTTCAAAACTGTCCTACAGTTCTAACATCCAATTTTTCTGTTTCAATTATCAGTTTTTACCTGGGACTAAAGGCAAACAAAAATGAAACAAGAATCACGCCCTGTTTGACAGATACAATGGTAAAGCTCAGAGTATGACTGAAGTCTTGTGCAACAAGAGCAAACATATTTCCAGTTCTGTCCAGAAAATGGATACATCAGTTCATACTTTGAAGTTAAAGAACTCTTCAGGCCAAAACATAACTAAATTATTTATACTTGGTGGAGAAAGGAAATGTTAATTTCTTTAGGGTTTGGTTGGTTTTTGTTTGAGGTTTTGGGTTGATTTTTTTTTAGTTTTATTAAGAAATTATGATATATTATTGTCATTTATTGCATTATTTTACAACTATTATATTTCCATTATTCTAGTTCATCTGCTTCTGTTTGTCACATTAATCAGTTAGGAAATTGAGATCGAAGACTTTCTTTCTCCTTTGGTCCAGAGTCATAAAGACATACAATTTCAAAATTCCACTAGAATTTACATATATTTTAAAAAATGAGCTTGCTTAGACAAATGATCTAGGGAGCATCTCACAGAATCACAGAATGGTTGGGGTGAGAAGGGACCTCTTGGAGGTCACCTGGTTTAAATCTGCCTCCTCAGGCAGGACCACCTATGCTGCCCAGGACCATGTCTAGACAGCTTTTGGATATCTGCTAGGAGCAAGAGTCTGCAGCCTCTCTGGATAACCTGTCTCAGAGCTCAGTCACCCTCACAGTGATTTCTGATGTTCAGCATTTCATCACAATGTTCCTAATGTTCAGATGGAAGCTTTTGTCTTTCAGTGTGTGCCCCTTGCCTCCCCTCCTGTCAGCAGGTACCGCTGAGAAGAGCCTGGCTCTGTCGTCTTTGCACTCTCCTGTCAGGTATTTATATATATTAATAAAATCCCACTGAGCCTTGTCTTCTCCAGGCTAAACAGTCCCAACTCTCAGACTTTCCATATGTCAGGTGCTCCAATCCTTTAATCATCTTTGTGGCCCTTCATTGGACTCTTTCCAGTATGTCCATGTCTCTCATGTACTGGAAAGCCTAGAACTGTACCCAGCACTAGAGCTATGACCTCACCAGTGCTCAGGAGAGAGGAATGATCTTCCTCTTTGGCCTGCTGACAACAATCCTGCTAATACAGCTCAGGATACTGTTATCCCTCTTTGCCACAAAAACACATTGCTGGCTCATGTTCAACCTCATGTCCACAAGGACCCCTAATGACTTTTCTACAAAGCTGCTTTGCAGTTACTGGTTCCACAGCACATATTGGTGTCTGGGATTGATCTTCTCCAGGCATAGGACTTTGCACTTACCCTTGTTGAACCACTCCCAGCTGGGGAAATGAATTCCAGTCTCCTGAATGACAAGTGAGCAAATGGAGATACTCACCAGTGTATTAAGTAATGTACCTTCTGTTAGATGTTATAAGGTTTGGCATCCCAACACACACAGGTCAATAATGAACATGAAGTTCTGCAATGACATTCATAGAACTCACTTAAAAGTGATGGCCCATATTTTATTCTGCTTGTGTTCAAGACACTTTGTCAGTTTGAGATAGCAGCTCTTCGTAAAAATAGTAACTTGCATGTATAGTCACTTCACTTCACAGTCAAAAGACATTTGTTAGAGAAATTTCATTGCAATTTCTGAACCCAATATTTATAAGAATAAACCTACTGCCTGGAATACCCAATTTAATAAAAGAACAATCTGTGACATAGTAATTCTTCACAGGAAGAAGCTGAATTTTGTCCAAACACATTCAAATGGATACCATGAGAGCTTGTGAGGGGTTTTACTGTTCTAATATGCAAAGAGGTATTTATGCATATTATTAAAAGAATACAGAAAATTCTCTTCGTTACTGTTTCATTTCATTGCCATTAGTACTTGGAACAATACTGGGAGAACACAGTTTTTTCAGATTATCACTGATAATCTCTTTATCAAAGAAATTGTATATCACTTATGAAGCCAGTCACTGAATAGCTCTTACTGAATAGCAATTACTAGTACTTGAAAGTCTGTATTTTCCAGAGCAAAAAGCAAAATATTTTTTCCCTTTAACATTAAAATTCAAACTGCCTCCAGATATGGAGGAACAAATTCTTACAAAATATAGTTCAGAAAAGATGCAGAATTTGCATTACAGTGATATGAAAATTAGATTAGAAAAATAAATATTATTTCTAAGGATTAAGAGCAGTATTGATCATAGCTGGGCAAATTACAGGAAAGTTGTCTTATGCAGAATGCATTAATAAATGAAGATGAAGAAATACTTAAAAATATTGATTGTTGAATTCACAGGATTTCATTCAAATACTTCTGCCACTAGTAAGTCTGACTAATAAGTCAACAGCACTGATATTTTCATTAGATCAATAAATAGCTCTAAAGTTCATAGTGCCTTGCATAGGAGGGCTCCAAATCAAAAGACAACTTCTAAACAGCTTATTAGAGGAAGTAAAACATGGGACAAGAGCAGTGCAAATAGACAGCAATGTTTTTAAAAAGTTAAACCAAATCCACATGCAACAGAGGAAAATGATCCTTCAGTCATAAGTACATCTAAGAATTATTTTTTGCAGATGGCTGCGGCAAAGATGAAATATGAAACGATTATTTTGAAAATTAAGCATAAATGTTAGCTTTTTGATGCTTTTTCAGCTTCCAAATTACATGGAATGCAGGAACATAGTCACAGACATAACTTTGAGGGTATCTGGGATTGCATTTGCTATGTCTGTAAATTTTAATCAAATACCAGAGGGCTCACAGAAATGCCCATCCTATGAATATGTTGTGTTGCAAAGCTAAAGCAATGAAAGGGTTAATTATATTTCAGTTCATTGCCTGCCAGGGAGGAGATAAAAATGGAAATTTTCCCAATGCAATTCTTCTGTTCTCTGTACTGAAGCTATGTACTGCATGTTGAGGACATCCAAGGGCAGATATGATTACTTCATTGAAGAACAGTTTTCTAGCTATCACCCTCAACCAAAAAGTATTTCATTAAAGATTTTCCCACTTACTGTGCATCATTATTCCTGTCAATGCACTCCCAGGGAGGAAAGATGACAGTCACTGTAGGTGATATTGAGGCCAATGATTTCCTGAATTGGTGATGAGATACTCTGACGCTATGGCAGGGAATACAACAGATATTTGTCATACTGTTCCTGCTGTACAGAAATGTCAGACCAGGCATTATAGTGCAAGAAAACCCTTTCTATCAAGCTAGTTTTATGGACAATATCTTTCCTCCTTTTAATAGTTTGCTAGATATAGAGATATATCCATCCTGAGTCTGTTCACATAAACTCTAAGGTAAATAATATTTTCTTAAGCATGTCAAGAGAAGAATGGGCATTATAACACTATCCAGGAAAAAGTCAATCTTTACCTACAGATGACATACAGCAGAATTTGAGATATTACCTTTAAAGCCTAATGGTAATGCAGTTTATGACTACCCTTGTGGTGTAACTTCTTTAAGGGCATGTTATAGGCCTTTGATAGCAAATGAGGCTAGCCAGCAGATTCTTCCTGGATCTCCAAACATTTTATCTTATTCTTGATTTACCTGAGCCCAGTATAATTCCCTGCTTATACAAACAGGGACATGAACCTTCACTTTTTAGCAAAAAGAATACTGTGAAAGTTTTCATAATGCACAAGAGTAACGTAGGAATTAACTGTTGATTTTCACAGATCCCCAGAAGTAGTGTTTGAGCGCTAGTAGTTTATTAATGAGTTTAATTACTGTGCTACATATCCAGCATTCACTTGGCAACACTGCACTCTTTATTCAACCTTCAACACAATATTTAGTTGGCATTTTCCTGTGCAGCAAAAGCAGAAAATAATAAGATCATTTGCTGGATACGTACAAAAAAAAAAAGGTTATGTACCAAAAAGGTAAATACAAAACAAAGACTGCTATAGAATTTATTGAGGTGTTTTTTATGACACAATGTTTTCAGGAACTTGTCTGAAAAGACAATAAAAACTTAAGGCAATAGCCCAGAAACACCTATATTGATTTAGGAAAATGAAAGTAGACATAAAGTGTATAATAACTTCACTTTCAAGTTTTCGGACTTTTTTTCGGGGGGGTCAGAAATTTTGGTAATCTAATGTAAAATCTTGTTTTCACATCTCACACGTAAGAGATTTAAAGTAGAAAACATAATACAGTAACCTTTTTTAATTCAATATCATTACAATGTCACCTGAGTACTTGAAAAAATATAAGAGATATCAGACCATGAGGTTATGACATTTAGCTTGCAAGCTAATAAAAGGGAATTACTTCTACTCACAGAGAAGCACAGCAGGCGTTCTGTGTTAAAGACCACAAATGGACTTTTCTTGCCCATTAAGACCATCCAAGCAGAGCTCCATTTGTGGAGATTATTTTCCGAATGAGAAGTTCTTGTCCATCTCATTTCATAAAAGTATTAAAAACCTGTGTCTCATAGCAGTCGTCATTAGCTACTTCCACCAATAAAGGCTTACTTCGAGTAATAATAACAAAGAAGTTAATACTTTCTGCAAAAAACTGACATGTCAACTTTGCCTTGTTTCTGTGTTTACCGGGGATTTTTTTTTTTTTTAAATAGCAAAAAATAGCTATTCCAAGCAATATATTTTATTGGTGAACTCCCTTTATGCTTTTAGCTGCCTGCAGTCTCCGTGGAATCACTCATTCTTTCTCAGGGAGAATTACTCCTTATGACATAACTATTGCTTTTTGCTCTATTCACAGTTCTAATCTATGGCTACCCTTTCAGACTGACCTAATTTTGTAGTCTTTGATAATATCATTTTTGCTTTGACTCAACTAAATTGGAAAATTCAGTGTAAATTTACTACAAATGACATCAGCAGGCACATATGCAGAAACAATCCATTCTAAGATTCCTTCTAATATTTAGAATTTATTGGGTCTTCTAAATCTTAGAATTTTTTTTAATGCTTCACTTTCATTCTTAGTATCATCAGTAATAGGTTTAGTCTATGAGAGAAAGAAAAGCTAGATTACCATAAGACAAGGCTATCATCTCTGACATTTTATAGTGAATTCATCATTAGTATAGGCAAGTAAGTGAATGAAATCCAAGACTGCATTACAGGTGTATCATTTCTCACAGTAACTGACATGGATTCCTTTAACAGGAAAAAAAGAAAAAAACACCTTTTTGCAGTAGTTTCAATCATACTCAGCTGGCTGTCAACTATTAGCATTTTCATCTGAAGATTGCAGAGGGTGTTCTGCACTAAAATCCTGAATAGTTCAAAACTTGCTGAATATATTTATCCTCTTAGTTCCTCCAAGTTACAGCCTTTATGGAAAATATGAGCTGTGTTCATAGGAATTACTATTAAAAGTCTAATTCCTCTTCATCAAAATGCGTCATTTCAAATTCAGGCATTCTTAAAAAAAATAGAACTTTACTGTGTGAAATGCACATAATAGAATCAAGTGTATAATCTGTAAGCAAGATAAACTGAGGCATGCCAGTGCTTAGATATTCTTCAGCAGATACTTGAAATGTTCATGAAAGATCAGAGTGTTCCATCAGATATAGGTATTTTACTCCAATGCACACTACTATAGACCTTTCATGAAATAACCACTGCCACTACAACAAAGGACTGATATTTTAATTATTCTATCTCTCACAGGTTGAGAGATGAGAATGAGAGATGAGAATGAGAGATAAGAATGAGAGAGTTTTCTATTCTGAACACTTTTAAATGGCATTGCCTTACTAATACTTCTGTTCCCAAACACAGCGGGATGATTTTGTTTATTTTAATAAATAGTGAATATTTTCTGACTTGGAGTAATCAGACAGCTAAAGCTAAATAATCAGTGGAATAAAGTAAGATAATCAAGATGCAACTGAAAAAATTAAACTGAAAATCAGTAAACAGGATTTTCTTCATTCCATATGGTGACCATGGATATTTGCTAGCACCATGAAATTGCTGAATGGAGAGGAGCCATTTAAATATTACATAAAGATTTTATGTCTTACAATTTTATGATTACCATTCTAGTGAAATGTCTTCAGTATTTCTGTATTTTCTAGGAAAGCAGTCTGGTTCCAAGACAGCATGCAGGTCTCTGCAGGAAGTTAAACATTGTAAGTTGTAACTCACCAATTTGTTCATGATAAAGAGAGATATTGACAGTGATTCTTCAATTTCTTATAACACAACAGATGGAAGAAATTAGTTTAATATCAACAAAGCATGTTCTTTCATGACTATTTATTTCCCATGAATAGAGCAAGCAACTAGAAATATATTTCAACAATCCCTTGGGTAGACAAGCCATTAATTATGTGCTTTTCTAAAAGTTGCAATTCTTGATTAATTTTAATGAAGCAGGGATAGTTTTTAGCCTTTAACTGAAGCTTAACTGCTGAACAAGGTAACTAAAAATGAGCTGCAGCTTTCACCTTTACCAAAGGAAAATAGATACTTACTCTGTTTGTTCCCAGGAATGTGAGATCGAATTAAATATTCATGCAGCTCCATATATAGAGATTCTGCAGTTCTTCAATTTCAGATGAACCGAAAACTCATAATTTTTAACATTGTCAAGGTCAACAACACAAGAAGAAAACATATATATAAGTATGTGTATTATGTATGTACGCGAGTGCAGTACTCTGTATTTTAGGAATTTGGTATTTTTTATTTTGATTGTGCTCTCTGGGTTACTCTGTATTTAACAGAACTGCATTAGTCAATACTGAAAGAATAATCCAGTGTCTTTTTGTGTCCTTTTTGCCATTGAAAGGCATGTGGTAGGCAGCTACACTTCCAAAGGGAAATTTTAGAAAGCAATTTATCTTTAAGACAACCTGATCTATGCACTTCTTACAACAAGTTAGTGTGGCATTCTTTTGTCAGGAATCTGTATAGCTGGTGACACTGTGTTATTCTAGGTTGTTTGTCTGTGGACAAATAACGTCTCCTACATTACACTGTACTGATAGAAAGTCACTGCAGCTAGTCCATCTTTGACTGCATGTCCTGATGCACGTTTGATGCCATCCTTCAGAAAACTTACTCCCTAATATGAAATAAATTTCTGTAATTTAACATTCAAACCACAAATAAACCACTGGTTTAGACTGATGAACAGTTTCTTCTGCCAAACACAGAGTTTACATCTCACCTCCACTTCAAGTACATGGATCACAAAAGAACTCCAGATAGCAGCACTAACTGCAAACAAGAAATTTTAAAGACCATAGGAGAGTCTGAAAAGAATTCTGAAAATGGAATCAATAACACTGAAAGTTTTAAAACATATATTTATATTTGAATATACATATAATCTTTATGTAGCTTTAAAAATTGTTTTGGTAATGATTGAAAATCAAAAGGAGAGAAAATGATCTGTAAAGATGATTTACCTGTAAAGGATATAATCCCGAAAAACCTTCTCACCTGGGTAGGATTTACTTCTGCTCTAGCACTGCTAATCTCATACATGCTATAGAAATTATTTTCACCTGAGCGGTAGCCCTGAGGACACAGGATTACAAAATCATTAGTGATGTAAAAACAACACCCAGCTTAAGAACTAAAGAGCAGCAAATAAAGATAGCAAGTTCAAAAAAGTAAATAAAATGAATTGTCCTTCATTCAGTGTATACTTAGGATGAGAAGCTCTTTGCCATCATTTGCCAAGTATATCAGGAATATACTTGGAATTAAATGAAGCTGATCAGGACTACAGGGATATAGAGGTCCATTTGAGCTGTACTAAAAGCATTCTAAAAAAACCCACAAAATCTATCCAAGAAAATCTCTGAGCTGCAAAGCGTATTAGGCTGAGACAAAACAAGGGCCATGACCAGAAATGCTTGTCCTGGTCTTGTGCTCTGAGGCAATCATTGCAGTACCCCCCAGTCACCTGACCAGGTGGACCTTCTGTCTCACCTGTTAAGGCCATTTGCTTATGTGACCAACAACTCACAAAAGCAGCTTTATCAACTATATAGTGCGTTAATGACACTGTGCTTGTGCCTCTGCTTCCCATGGAGGGCATATAGGATAAACACAATTCAGCCCTAATAATATTAATTGCAGTATCATTGCCAATAGAAATGTGGGTACAACTTCCTCTGATGTCATTAAATTGATCTAAATTTTAATTGTTCTCATTATTAAATGAGATGTTGATGTAGCTCATTATGCAAGTTATTTAATTATTTTATCCCTTATTTAATGAGCATTTCTACTAACTGAGACAATTATACACTGTATCATAGAAGTTGCAAAAAGAAGTTCAAGAGCAATCAAAAGAGACTTCAAGGGCTTGGGATCTCTGGTTAAGGTATCAGAAGCTCAAGTAGATCTGTCCTCTTTTTCCAGTTGTAGGGAATGATGAGGGAAGAAACAGGATGACTCGGCAGATCAATGCCTGGGGGCGAGCCTGGTGTCAGTGGCAGAATTTTTTGGGTTTTGATCATGGTTTGGTCTACACCACACCAGGCCTGCTGTTGACAGATGGGGTACACCTGTCTCAAAGAGGAAAAAGGATCTCTGCACAGTTATCAGGATTCACAGAAGGAACTTTAAACTAGGTTGAAGAAGGAAAGAGATAAAACCAGGTTCATAACAGATAATCCTGTTGGTGGCATGCCAATGTTTGAGGGATCCTTCAGTCTCAATTGAGGTAGAGGGTGGTGATCCATGCAACAGCAAAGAGCAAAGGGTTATTGATGTGTTAGAAACCATGGAAGCACCTGAGAATGGTCATGTAGGGATTAGGACTTCTCCCCTCAAAAAGGTGGCCACAATACTTTAAAAAGTATTTTTTAAAGTTTTATTTCTGTTCAAGTATTAAAAAGTTATTACAAGTGATCTTTTTC
>JANHGB010019996.1:0-19156 GCA_026283785.1 Coracopsis vasa
AGAGTCCCTCCCCAGCATCCTCATAGGCCCCCTTCATATACTGGAAGGCTGCTATGAGGTCTCTGAGGTCTCCCTGCAGACTTCTCTTCTCCAGGCTGAACAGCCCCAACTTTCTCAGCCTGTCTTCATATGAGAGATGCTGCAGTCCTCTGATCATGGTATTCTCCTGGAAGAAATGACAGGCTAAATACTAAAGTAATGACTTATTAAAAAATACTTACGAGTAAAAAATGTTAAATCCAGTTAAGTTATAAGCAGCATCACTGAAGAAGTGTAGCAATGCATAGCCAGATGTAGTAACTACTTCAGGAACAGTTTCATTTCCACGCACTTCAGGAACTATTAGACCACTGGAAAAGAAAATGAGACCCATGTTTTTAAATCAGTCTTGGGGTGGTGGTGGAGGAAGAGGAGTCACCTATTCTGGTACTGTATTCATAGAACCATAGAATCATAGAATCAGTAGGGTTGGAAAGGACCTTAAGATCATCTAGTTCCAACCCCCCTACCATGCCCCTGCCCCCATGCCATATTGCCAAACTTACTTTTAACAAATTAATAGTACAAAATGTGTATAAAATGTAAAATGTTTCCATGCCTCTGCAAGGTAAGGCAGGGTTTCCAGGAAAACAAAACAAACTCCTCCTTCACACAGTAATGCAAAAATTCACATCTGAGGATGCACGCACTGTCAATTTGATTTTAAAAACTTATTTTAACTTTGGAAATACTTATACATCCTTCAGACAGATGCTCAACATTCACTGTCTTTCAGCACGAGTTCTATTTCCACATAACAGAATGGTTAGGGTTGGAAAGGACCTTAAGATTATTTCCAACCCCCTGTCACATGCCATAGTCCAGTTATTTCTGACTGCCTGTCCAAAACCATTAACACTCCATGCAACATCAGCGTTAAGTACAAGCCAAATAATGGATTTATGCTATGACAACCTTAACCAAAAAAAGTAGTGCTTTGCTATTTATTATAATATACCTTTACATAAATGCTTCCACAACATTAACAAAAGCAAGCAAGCTATTTAACAAATTAAAGCTTTTAATGATACTTTTTTCTCTGCAAACTAAGAATGTCCATACATGACTATTTGGAATAAAAGACTAATAAACACACTCACCTAAATACAGCTATTAAAGGTGCATATATTGAATCTCCATCATATACATACATATGGTCCCAACTACATTCTGTGGCAAAGTGATTAAATCTTAATCTTAGTATTGCATTTGGGCTGAAAAAGGAAGGGAAAAAAACACACAACATTGATGTAAAACATTGTTTGCAGAAGTATTGAACACACAGGATAAAAAACTTACAGCAAAATCAATCATGTAGCATAACCCTATTAAAACATTTTGAGAACTAAACATTTCAAAGAGAGCAAGAATTTCACTTTATCTTAAAAGACTTAACAAAAATAATTAATATAAATAATAACTTCAGCCCCAAGTCTAATAAGCCCTAAAGTTAAGATACTGAAGTTTATCAGATTTTGTCAGTATTCAGAACAATTACAATATCTCATTTTAATATACTAGCTTTACTTTAAAATGTCAGGACTATGATATTTAAACACACATCCTCATTGCAATATTATATTAGTTATTGAAGATAAAACTCAACACATGAATTTTAAATAGTAAGCAATATTAGAGGAAGATATTTTTTTCTCACTGCCCGCTTGTCCCCCTGGCACCTGGGAATCATATTTCACCAGGTTTTGGTAGAGATCCAGATGGGGACTGTAAGAATTCTGAAAGAGGAATTTTCTCATACGACAAAATTAGCAGACTCATAAATATATTCCATCCAACATAACAATTATTGCCTTTTATTTCATTTTAATTATTTTTTTACCCCCTACTGACAGACTCAAGCACAGTTTGTAAAACGCTTTTTTGTGTGTGAGGGAGATCATTTGGGGAGCACTCTTGTTCCATTTTAAGAGAGATTATCTTATATATATGTGGCCTTCTTGTGTGCTGACACTATGCACTATGTTACTGGCTTGCATTACCCTTACACATACTGTGCAGCACACTGGTTCCATCAGCACGCACTCTACCTCCTGCAAAGTGGAGGAACAGAATGAAGACCAACTTCAAAGCAGAGCCTGCATATAATCCTGAGGCATGTTTTCACTTCAGCATCATGCAGTGTAGTGTAAATACTCCTGAGACGGGTAAAAAGAGAAGTCTGGCTATGTCAGAAAGATATTCAGCTATAGCCTGGTCACCTACATATTGAAGTTTCTACTTAAATGATTTTGCAAACTACCCATAATATCATTACTGTCATGTTTAAATTACTATCTGCATATAAGCAGAACAAAATTATATCAGATACGTCATTACTGAACTGCAGAGACAAAGCAGACATCTAAGGTAGTTGAGATTATGACAATATGGAAATGCAGAAAGCAGCTATTTTCTTCTAGAACATGTAGAATTCAGACCTTGCTAAATTCTTCAGTGAAATCCTCACACCATGGTTTAGGGGAAAAAAGGTTCCAATAAACTTTAACAAAATTGTGCCCTTAACGGTTTAGCCGTATCAGTGTATGTGCCTCATTATTCCTTTGTCCATGTCTGTGTGTTTGTGTTGTATAAACTGAAAAATCAGCAACAGATATGAAATATCTCAACTGTATAAACTGAGGGCACAATATGATTTTAAAATTAAGTACAGGAGGACAACTAGAACGAAAAAGAAAATACTTTATAAAAGCACTAACTTTGAGCAACATAGAACTGAAAAATTATCCTTCGCCTGGAAGCATTCTGTACTTGAAGCCATTCCTGATTTATCACCCATATGAGTTAAAGATGAATAGGTAAGATAATGAGTTAAATAATAGGATTCTGTAACTGCATTTGGAATTCACGCAAAGGTACTCAAACAGGCAACAAATTTATCATAGGGTTTTGAGAGCTTGCAGCACTGGCCATATGCCAATGTCAGCCTAACTTTTGCCAGCAGTTTGAATGGAAATGGAATTTGGCCAACTGAGCAATCCTGAAAATCCTACTTCTTTTTTTTTTTCTTTTTTAACTTTATAGCATTTAAACAGAAACAAGCCAAAAAAACCCACAACAAAACCCTGTTTATATTGTATTCAGATGAAGTTTCTACTTCAGGAGTTCTTTAGATCTCTAGAGTACACAGTATCAAACTGTCAGAAAATGTAAGCTATGAAAATACTTACTATCCTTCAATTAACCATGTACATTTAGTTTTATATTTATAATTTATTGGTCCATCTGTTAAATATCCAGAAGGTTCTGTTAACCTGCAAGAAAAAAAAAAACAGTGCTTAATAAAGCAGAGACAACACAACAGAAGACACATCATCAACATGCCATCAGATTCTTTCTG
The DNA here is from genome assembly GCA_026283785.1 of Coracopsis vasa. NCBI lineage: Eukaryota > Metazoa > Chordata > Aves > Psittaciformes > Psittacidae > Coracopsis > Coracopsis vasa. The sequence goes on from JANHGB010019996.1 coordinate 3,398, forward strand.
GATAGAAAGAAAACTGAAATATTTGAAGGGGGTGGGGACCGAAGAGTCAAGTCTCTCTTCATTTTTGTTTTCACACTACTTTTGCTCATAAAAATGAGAGTTATGATTATTCTACATCACTGATTTACATTCTTCCCCTAGGCAATCACAAGACTTCTAAATTTTCTAGTTCAGTAGCAAGCAAATACTATGTATAATTTAAATTATCCTTCACACAGAATGGATCCAAGCCAACATAAAGGGTTTTTTTTCTTCAAGAGTATTTTGGTCTGGTTTGCTTGTTTCTTTTACCATTGCTTTACATCTGATTCTGAAATCAGACCACAGCAGCAGTGGGAAACTCTTCTAAATCAACAGAAACGAAGGCATAAATTATTAATTTAAATAAGCGTATCTGCTAGCCTGACCCTCTCTTATTCCTGGTCAGTGATGAGATATGGGAAAGCAGAACCACACTGCACTAAGCAGAAACTAAATAAAATGCATATGAACAGTTATGAAAGGTCAGACCAAAATGACAATGGTAGCCCAGCAGCCTGTCTCTGACAGTGCCCTGCAGTGGATATAGAATCACAGAATGGTTTGGGTTGGAAAGGACCTTAAAGCTCATCCAGTTCCAACCTCTGCCATGGCCAGGGTCACCTTCCACTAGACCAGGTTGCACCAAAACCCATCCAGCCTGGCCTCAAATACTGCCGGGGATTGGGCAGCCACCGCTTCCTTGTCTCAAACTATTCTAATGTCTCAACACTCTCACACTAAAGAATAACCAGTAAACACACAGTAAAGGATACCCAGCAAAGAATCTTAATCCCTACAGATAATCCACACAGCATACCACCTTCAGCAACTTGGAGCTCAGAGACATTCTCAGCCAGAGGATGTTCCTTTCTATTAGTTTTGGGTTAACGTTTCTGCTAGGAGTTTGCCCATGCAAACTCAAACCAGCAGCATCCAGACCATCCTTTCCATACACATATGAAGACACATCAACTGTTTTTGTCCTGATCCTACCTCTCCACAATCTCACCTGACATCCTTAGGTCTGGATTAGATAAGATGATGAACAACAGTACCCAAATTCACAAAATGCAATGACCTGTGTTGTTTCCCACCCTTTTCTCCACTATCCCTTGAGAAATCCTTGCTCACTGCCTTTGCTATTTCTTCGTTGTTTACCTATACCCTGAGATGCAGAGATCAGCATACTGTATTCAAGATGCAAGTGAAACATGAATCTGTACAGTATCCAAATAATGATTTCCATTTCGCTCTCTATTTCCATCTTAATATTTTATTTCCACTTGCAACAACTACTGTTCTGACACTTCAAACACAACTAGCTGCTTTATCTTTTTTCTGAGTGATAATAGGTGGTTTATGATTCTTTACAGAAATTCATTTAACAGAAATAGAACCTTTTTCCTCCATTCACCTACATTACTTCACATTAATCTATACAGAGCAATAAAATCGCAGCTGAAATTCAATAATCTATTAACATAAAAGCTTTCTAAAAGAGTTTAGTATCTCCAACACACTGTCACTTCGCTAATTTACCCCATTTTGTGCATCCTTTATGATTATGTTCTATAGCTCAGGCCTTAAACACTCATCTCTGGTGGCCTTACTCCAATGGGAAAATTGACCATCCTGCTCTTAAAAATGCTACAACAATGACAACAAATAGAAATACATACTCAGAAGTGCTTACTTATTTCAATGTACTGTGGAAAGATAATCATTAATAATTATCACTTATTGGGGTTTTCTGCTTTGCTGTCAGTTTTGTAGATCTAAATCAATAGATTAGATCTAAATCCAGAGACCACACTGAACAAAGCTGACCAAATCACAGCTAAATTTTCCCACCAGGGGTCCAGCTGAAGAGGAATTCAGTATCTGCTATCCTGCCTTCTTTGAAACTGTATACACAAAAACTATTCAGTACTACATCTACTGCAAATCATGTACATTTGAACTCATATCAAACGCTAACTGCATATTTATTAACAGAGATCTGTAATTCTAAACATGAAACTATAAACATGTATATTTATTTCCTTTCCAAGGGAGTACGAAAAATTCTGAGGCAAGTTCCATGCAAACTATCAGGTTTTTAAGCAGTTCCTTCACTTCCCATACGAGAACTTGCATCATTTTGTTAGGCACATTGTAAGCCACTCTATCGCAAATCACTGGTGGTTTGAAGATCCTTACACACACTTTCCTTTTGATGAAATGGAACTAAACTCTCTTAATATCTAGAGCTGTTCCAATAATTGAAACATTGTCAAGGCATAAAAAGTATCAATAAAGTATTATATTTTTCTGCATAAAAAGAAGAAAAACAGGTAACAGCTGGTAACACAAGCAACAGACAATTTCTAATGAAACCCAATACACTGCGCTGGTCTGAACGCTGCAGTGCTCCACTCCCCAAAAGCAAGAGTTCCTGGGAAGCTCTACACAAATGCTGGTGTAGCTCAAAGCAAAGCAATGACTGATGAGACGCACGGCTGGTAATTCATACTGCTCCCTGCTGTACACCGGAGAAGCCACAGCAAGAAGCTAATTACGCTCCTGCTTGGTGCTCTCATGTGAATCAGTGCCTGGCCACAGAATATTTTTGCTTGAAGTTAAGAAAAACAGTTTAAGTTTATAATATTTCTTATTGCTGAGAAACATCAACTTAACCTAAAAGTACATTTTCATGTTTACATACATAAGAAATAGGTTTTCCAGGGCTGTTTCTGGCTTCTTTACATATTAGTCATATTGCTTGGACAATGCTGAACACAGTATCAACATATATCTGGGAGGTCTAAGTTACACATCACTGATTTTGATACCAAGCTAATGATGCTTGGCCCCTAGCAGAACCTCAGTAAAGCTGATTACAGGAGTGGATCCTATGCTAGTGTGTGCTAGACTGAAGTAATTTATTTATTAAGAAAAGGCAGTAACATATAAAACTCCAATCAAAATAATTGTAGGATTACTATATGGCTCATATACAAAGTCCTGCATAGAAAGCCAGATAACATTTATTTTGCTGTAATAAGTGTGAAATATCACCAGTACTCATTTGCAGTCATGACCATTGCCTTCTTAGTAGCTGTATAATGCAGTGGAGGTGACTTACAAGAGTTGTTTTTATTAGATCAGCCCTTTGGCACTAGTAAAGTGCAAACAATTTCCCTTGTCACCTAGGCTGATAATTTTTTGATAAATAGATTCTTTCGGAAGAGTAGATACCCTTTGAAGCATCTACTGCACTCTGCTGAAAAAAGTAAAGAATAAATAAGAGCACAACAGTGCTTTCTAATAGCGGTTATGAAAAATGGTAAGATAAAGGGGCTGTCCTATTTAGAATAAATTCACAGCAAGACAGAGTGGCACAATTGTAAGTTTCTTGAATCATACCAAGAAGTTTTCTGCATCATTTTTCTTTCCAAATGTTATCAGACACCGAATCCCATAAATAACACATGGATCAACAGTACTACATTCACGTAACCTCTTACCAAATCAAGGACAATATTCTCTATCATACAAAGCAAGTTCATAGCAAGGGCACAGTTCTCCTCTGTGACTAACGGTGATCCTGCCAAATAACCAAAAACCAGATGAGCCAACATGACGATACACTCTTTAGTTACAGAAGTGGAATAGCCAGAATGAAGCCTACATACTGCACCCTGTTCCCTGCTCATTGCTAAGAGTGCTTCAAGGATAAGGAGACAGCCAGAACAATCTGTGTGGCTGCTTATGCACCATAGGTTTATCACACCCAGACTCCAGCTTCCTAACCAGAACGCACAGGGGAGCAGCTGATGTTGTATATTGTCATTTTGTCATTTTAAATTGCATGTCAGCTTTCATAAACACCACAATATTTTTTTAGTTGGCAGGGTTATAATCAAAGCCTATAAAGAATTAGAGGTATGCGCCAAGAGAACATTTCCCTTCTCTATATACTGTAAAATACATCTACCAAATTATAGACAGAAGTCAGGATGCTGCACAACAGAATTAAAGACATTCAGAAGCCTTATTGACAGATTAGTCACCAAGCTAATCAGGCTATAACAGACTATGTGAAGGATAGATGGCACTATAGGTGGTTTCATCTAGCAGACAGACACACCAGAAACACAAAAGCAAAAGGCTCCAGTCAACACAGGGCAACTGTAACACGCAAGAAAGGAGTATCTATATTCCCCTGGAATATTACCTCTGTTATAAAACTATGCCAAATATAATTGAGTTAGAATTTAAAGTGGTAACATTTACATTTATCACTGCAGAGACTTTAAATCAAGACTGATGCATTTCAAGGAAAGAGAAAAGTTATGTTCTAATTCAGTCAGAAATTATGGGTCCAAATGAAGCATGAAATCTATGGCCTGCAACACATAAGACATCAGAGCAGGGTATTAAAATGGCCCTTCCTGGCTGTAGGATTTATGTATCTGTGAAAAATGCAGTCATGTCATTTCCTGTATCTTCTAGCAAAAGAATATTGTCATCAGATATTTCAAGAAGGGGCACTAATTTAAACCAGAGAAGCCATTGGGTATTTTCTGTCATCAGCAAACAAAGATCCACAAAACTGCTGGTAGGTGGACAGACAGAGGTCTGATTTGTAATACAGGTACATAGGAGAAACAAAGAATAGAACACACTCATAATATCACAAATACTCATTGTGAAATAAAAGCAGCATTTATGAAGAGGTTCATTTTTTCCTCTGTATTACTTAGTGTCACATTTAAGAACTTTATGAAGTGTTGGATGATTCTGCAATTCCTACTTCAGGTAGATCTGAATATAAGAGCATATTTTGCTATATAGATTTATCTCAATATCAGTATTTTTGTGTCAGTCAAGGATTATATTTTCCATTGCTGGAAAATTTTGCTTTATCTCATTTTTATAGGAAAATTTATCGTATTTAGAAGAAAAACGACATAGTGATTCAAAGTTTTAAGATCAAATCCTTCGTAAGTACAAGTAGGCAACCCTCCTAGCTTGAGATCTTGTGCCTAACCTTCACAGCAGGGAAAGAGGCTTTTTACAGATGCCAGATAAGATCAGATGAATACATTGAGAAAGAAAGAAAAAAAAAGTGGACCCCCTTTATGGAATAAAGTAGAGTCAGTGATAACAGAAAGAGGCACAGAAGAGATCAAGAGGACATTTCTCATACTAAAATTTCAAGTGATAGACTAAGAAAGTTGTTTAATATTTTTCTCCAAAGGAAAATTGACAAATGGTATGTTCTGAAAAACCCAAAGCCAGAGTTTTGTTTTCCAGGCATGAAGCATTGATCAACACCTGACAAAAAGCTTATGAACCTGCATTTGATTTTCCTGCATTTTAGACATGTATTGTAGAACCTTGCTGTTGGCTGATTTTTCCCACAATATATATTAAACCAGAATACACTGACATGCTCCAGTTCTAATTTTCCTTCAATGACTAATCAAGAGGCATAAATACTTAATACATTAAGAAAATATTTGCATATGCCAATCACATTCCCACAGTGGGTACACACTGCTTTGCATTAATAGAACGTATATTTAGAAGCAGTAAGGACAACTTTTTATGTGCCAATTAATCAAAGACATGCTCTTAAACAGGCCCCACTTTATCTATTGACAAAGTAATAGTTGCTTTTGTAGTTTCCCTACTGCTTAATTCAAGTATTCAGGTCCTCACTCCAACTTAACTTTCAACAAAACCAGGCTCCAAAATGATCAAAAAAAGCCCAGAGAAGTACAATGAAGACTACAAAACACTTTTTTCCCCATAAGAATATATTCTGTGTTTCAAGAAGCTCAACACTAATACGTGGCACATGGGTTTGTGTTTTAAAGTTAGCAGGTGTATAAACTCCAACTGGTGCAAAACATTAATTTAAACTTTAACTCCAACAGGAGTTTTCTTTCCTCATTTACTTTTTCTGAAAAAGGCTGTTATTCTGTAATACATTTTTGTTAATTGTCCCAAAAACTCCTGAAAGAATAAATACAAACTTACTGGGCATCTTACTTAAGCAATGCATTTTCACTTATATTCCACATTATATTATATAAATTCACAGAGCATAAGCTATAACAGGTCATTTGGAATAGGATATGTAAGTGCGTGACTGTGAGACTTAATCTATAAAGTGACTAGAAATAACAAAAGAGGGGCACAGGCTTAAGAACAATTGGTCAACAAACCAATGTAGAAAATACAGAATAGAATCATAGAACAGTTGTAGTAACATTGTAATCCTAATATGTTTTCTATTGTAAATTAAAATCTTGTGGAAATACTGTATGACCTATGTAAGAATTTTCTTCTACCTCCTTACAGTGTTAGGTGGTACTTGACTTTTTTATCCAGAAAACCTTTAATTGCCGTTCAGTTACAACACTCTCCAATGCCCTTCCCTAAGTAACCATACTGAAATCTTTCTTCAGTTACTGGTCTGATCTGTTCTTAATAATTGCAATGACAGAAGTCTACAATCATTCTTAGGCAATGTATTTTAGTACTGACTTATCCATATTATTAGAAAGCTTTTCTAAATGTCTAACTTAGCTATTTCTTACTTCAACTTAAACACATTGCTTCCTGTCCTATTCAAAGTGGACCCAGAAAACATGTAATTCCCTTCCTCTTTCTGCTTACCTTTCATAAATATTTACCTTCAGCCTTTCCTTCTCTGAATTAAGCGATTTAATCTAACATTCCTCATGCATCACACACTGTACACTTCCCTCCTCTAGAACTTCTCCAATGCATCTGCATCTCAAGATGGTACCCATTACCCCAGCTGTAGTATGACCAGCATAGCAATCACTGAAGAAGCGTTATTTGAAGTCCTTAACATAGCCAGTTCTCCTGAATGTAAGCAGGGGAATAACTGCCTTTGCAAGTGCCAATTTGTACACAACCTGCAATTCCCTGTGACTGCTAACTTCCTCCACAAAAAGAACTAAATGGTATTACTCTAGTTCATCTTACTGGGGTTAATTCTGCCCACTGAAGTGTATCCAATTCCATCAATACAACTTTTTTCAGGCAGTGTTTTATGGGATCAATGCGGTTTGCATGGTCTGGAACTTGCTGCAAGGAAAGTTTCATTTATAATCACTTTCTCAGTAGAAAAATCTATTTTTGTTTCCAATATAAACGTTCACTTAAAAGATAGTAACTGCTGGCCACACTGCAGAGTGACAAATCCTACTTAAAAATCGATGAACCCCACAAGAAAAGATGAAATTCCATTTGTGCGTCTCTATCATAAAGTTCTTTCCTACATTTTCCTTAACAACCATTTTTCTATTACTCACCTATGTCAACAGTTTCTGAATTATTATACACATTCATTATTCATTCACCTTACAAAGCACTAACATAAAGTCAGTCCTAACAAAAATTAAAACTCAAGTGCACATGTGTAGGCCCCCATTGTGACAATTGCATTAGTTTTGTACACTCTGATGTCATCCACCAATTACAACCCAGTACCATGGTTTGTGTTGGTTGAAATGAAGCAGCAGACAGACATCAGCATTGCTAATTAGAGGCACGAACAAGCTTTTCCTAATATTAAAGTCCAAGGAAAAATATTGACATGCATACAGAGAAGAGCTTTCTACTTTTCATGCATGTAGAGAATATTTCCTGTTAGTTTCCAACAACAGCATATGCCAAAATGCTTTATTTTAAGGGGGGCTTGACAAATTAATAACAGAATTTTGTATGAACGTAGGCCAAGAGATTAGATGAAGAACAGGCACAGTAATCTCTCCCACCACACATATGATTGGACTATTTTCATTTAATGGCCTGATACATAAATGGAGCAAATACTACTATTGAAAGCATAGCTTCATAGCACAGGCCTTCAAGAAGTCAGGATGGACTCTATCTTCCGACTGTTCTGCAGAGTAAATACATCCATTCTTTAAAATATGTGAGTAAAAGCCCTAACTATGTAAAAAGAAAAAAATCCAAATGCTGATTGCCTTGAATCTAAGCAAAGAAACAGACAATTCTCTCTACTGGTATCAAGTATTTACTTATTTTTATTACTATGCAAACGAAGCCAGATTTTGGAATAACAGAACTTCTAAATAAGAAGCAAATTTTTGAAAGGGCTCAAATCAAAGAAAAAAAGAAGACAGCAAAGCCTAATAAGATCTGTTCTGCCAAGACACTAATACAGCACGAGGGAGAATAGCAGAGTGCAGCCAGCATGATAAACACTTTAGCTGACTGAAGGGAGAGGCAACAAGGAAAAATAGATCAGCACTCAGAAATCTGTCACTAAATGTGTTATTATCCTTCAGTGGATTTTTAACCTTTTTGAATAGTGATATTCACATAATGAAACAAGGAGAAAACCACACAAAGATTTTTTACAAATAACTTAGATTATCTTCAGGAAAACTGCTCCTTACTTATAGCTTTCATTGTGCCACTTTCCACCTCTAATAGATATAGTAGACATCCATCAGGAAAGAGATTTTTTAATACAACTTCAAAAGCACCTAATTTCGTATGAAATGAACAGGGATTTTTAAAGATGACAGCTTCATTATTTAAACACAGGTACCCAAGTACACATTTTTCTGTGGAACAGTTGATCTGTCTTCCCATGGTTTAACCTGAACTCAGAAAAGACTTTCCAAATGCAAACCTTTCCATTTGGAGCACAGGGAAGAGGGCTGGTATGCTACATTTTAAGAAACCCAAACTACTAAATACTGTATGACCCCCAATCATTTAGAAGTTATCAACACCTATAAAAGTTTCTATGCAATCTGGTTTTACACAGATGGATTTACATGTAATATTTACGGAAAGTTTCTATAAAATTGAGTGGAGTTGAGTCAATCTACAGAGTTCAACAGTGAACCACATACTTTGCACAGAATTGCTACACCAATTAACAGTTCAAATCTTGCCAATATTTTCCAGGTGGCACTGTCCTCTTCATCTCCATTTGGAAATCAGTGCCTTTTAAAAGATACTGCAAATAGCACAATATCCTCCACTGACCTGGAAAAAAAGCTTCAAGAAACATAGCTTCATCTCTCTTATATGGAATAATACACACTTTTGGTATTTCCTATCTTAATATCATGACTGGACAAAATCATATGGGACAGACATCTGCTCTTTTAGAAATGACCAGGCTCATTCATAGATGTAATCCAAAATTCTGCCTATCTATAAATAGGCCTGATAGGACATCAGGTTGGCATTCAATACAAGCACAAGACATCATACCTGTATTACTATCGCATTTCATTATGGCTGCAAATGCTACTTTAGATAGGAAATCCAAGAGGTTAAAAAGCTGTAGAAAAATTATTCCTGTTTCAAGTCAGAGGCAGAGCACCTACCCAGTTCATTGAATGACCCTCTTGAACTCACAGTTCTGTGTCATGATTACTCATTTTCTCAGAAAAAGAGGAAGATGTGAAACAGTCAAAATTCTCACTATTCAGTCTTGATTCAAAAGAATATTAGCAGCAGGTTCAAAAGTTCTCTCATATATCCCTCTCGCTAGCTCCTCTTAGAAGCAAATAGGAATTACAAAAGAATGTGCCAGGAAGCAAGGAGATACCTCATTGCTCTAACATTTAACAATGTTCATTTCAGCCAAGAGTTATTTTTATGGCCAAATGTTGCCAAGATAATGAAGAAATAAATAACAAGCCAAAAAATCCACACTCCACCAGACTGAAGTGGTTCTATTAATTTTTTCCTACAGCCTCTTTTTATTTGTCAAAGTTCTGAATATGAATAGATTGTGTTACTTTAAGATTTCCCTGAAGTAACACATTATGTTATCCCTGGAGTTTAAAAAAGTTACAGTTTAGGCTTCTTTAGTTGGTACACTCTTTTGTCTAGGTTTTATTTTCTCCAAGGCAGCTCTCCATTTCCAGAAGCAACACGGTTAAGTGTATTTTCTAACATACTGTTTACATTATTTTGATAACGTCTTTCACCTTATCTCTGCTGCCTAAAATAGATTTCAAATCAAATAGTTTCTACGTTAGATTGCCTGCAGGTTTTGATTTAATCACAAGATTAACATGAGTGAAGGGAAGTTACATGAGTTTTTATGTATCTGTATGTACATTAAACATATGCATGAACATATCTGCATACTGAGCCATATGTATGTATTTCATAAGACTCCTATAATTAATCGAACATGCTACAGTATCTTAAAATGTGGGGCATAAAGTATAGACAACACAGACTGAGGTAGCTGGCAAAAAGGTAATGCGCTGCGCCAGTTTTTCACTGTACATCACTATACAACTCATTTTCATTTGTGACCTAGTTCAGGGGTTTAACTTAAGCTTCCTGAGGTAACAGCCCAATGCTCTAAATCCAGTGTGTCACCTACTCCTAAATTTCTCATTGTCTTTTCAAGACAAGTTTCTAATACGCACCTGTGCTAACAGAAGTAACTACTTCTACCATTCAGTCATTTAGATTGATTAATACCCAACCATCAAATTGTATGTTTGTTTAGGACAACTTTCTCCTTACAGGAAACTACCTCCTACCACAAGGCTGCAAGCATCAGCTCCCACTAGCTATATTAATTCTGAAGTCATCCAAATGCATTTAACTTAGTCACACACACTCCAAAGAAAAACAAACCCAAAGACATCAAGTATCTCTTAGAATCCCTAAGATGTTTGGTTCATTTTATATTTTACATTATTTGTTTGGGTTTCAACACTTCATCATCCTAATTCAATTTCACTTTTATATATATATATATAAAAAAAAAAAACCAGCAATTTCTTCCTCCCACCTCCCATCAGCACACATTCTGCTTCACAAGGGGCTCTCACTCCTTGAACACAACCTCAAACAGTAAAAATGTTGAGATAAGAAGAGATAATAGCTCTTTTAAAAACTGAATTGATTAATAAATTCTAATGGCTGGTTGCTGACTAGGTTTCAAGTAGTGTCTTTTAGATAATTGTATAGATAATCACTTACTGTCTGACTTCTGTGGCTGTAGCAATTATCAGGACATTACACATTTGCCTTAAACACAAAGCACATCCCTCTTTTTGCTGTAAAGAAACAGGAATGCCTTGTAATACCACAGAGACATGAATGCCATTATTCACTTTGGAGACATGAAAGATTCTTATCAGTAATAAAAAAAAAAAAGCATCATTTTAGAACACTTCATTTGTGGCAGGTGTCATTTTACTCTATTTTCTGTATGACTGCAACTTCCAATACTTCCTCTAGAAGTAGATGAAGAGAAATAAGAAAGGAAAGGCCATGATATTTGAGTCTTAACTATTGCAGCTGCCAGTTTCAAGATCAAACATTTCACTGGTAGAGGGGTTTGGGTTCTTTCTGTTTGGCTGGGGTGGCAGGAAGGAGGGGGTTGTTGGGATTTCCTGAGGGGAAGAGTACCTTTAGCATGCAATTTGTTCTGGTTTTAAACACAAAGCCTTCAGAATTAATGAAATACTGAAGTTTTAAATCACAAACAAAACCTGTTAGCAATTTTACCTTCGAGCTCACGGTCTCTCAGCTGAAATGAAACACAAAGAACAACTTGCAGCTAGTGATAAGAAGTGTTAGAAGACAGGGGAACACACAGAACTATGCTACATCCATCAATTACTGAGCTAAATACAACTTAGTGTTCACTGAACTGTTAACCAAAGACCTGCTTAGGCAATGATTTTGCATCTCCAAGGCTAGCGCTGTGAAATATCCTGACAACTTCACAACTACACAAGCCTTAGTCCCTTCAGAAATAAGTCTTAATTTGTGTTACATACATTCAGAGCAATTTTGTTGGGATTTTGGGAGATGGTATTGGTAGTGTTCTTACTGTCCATAGAAACACTACAGAGTAAGACACAAATAAATCACGCTATTTAAATTATAATGGTTTCATTTTACCAATATTTTCTTTCTTACCTTTTTTTCTTGTTTTTTTTGCAATAAAGATAAAATAGCATAAAACTACCAATATGCAACAGAAAACCAATGGGAATCTCTGAGAGGTGGCATATACATTTTTGAAGCTTTACAGCAAAAAAAGACACAGCCAGGAAAAGGAACAAGTTGCATCCTGCAAACTGACCCATGCATGTGTATTGCTGTAGTTCTAATGAGAAAGCTTAACTGAGACTGCACATATTATTCCATTCACAGAGTCATGCATGGGTTTAGGATTTAAACAAAGTATCATACTAGATTCATTCTGAAAGATGCAACTCGAGTTTTTCCACGTAACACTCCATGGGTTTATTCACCACATGCATTGAACAAAAAACCTTTGTTTTACAATTTCTTTCTGCAAAGCTGAAAAACTACAACAGAAAACTTGGTCCCTTCAAACCCTGTCTTGATAAGGACATTGAATTCAATGAACAAAACCATAAAAGGTCCTGCTGAAAACTCCAAAACCTTTCTGCTCTAGCATGTCAAGGCACTGATCAATATCAGCCACTTGTTCAAAAAGCATAGCTTAGAACTAGGAACAGGGAAAGAGGGCATATGGGACTATCTCACAGGGGCTGTTGCCCCCAGTCTCTCACTAAAGGAGAATACAGGTCAGGACAACATTGGTTGGAACGTTCTGTACCATTAACAGGGTACAACAGCAAAGATGCATAGCTACAAGCTTACAGAGCTTTTGTAATCATATTCATGCTCTCCTCACAGCTGTATAGCACAACATGTGGGACAGACTGCCAGCCTGTCTTATCAGTGAGACGATATAGAAAGTTTAGGACCATCTTTCATAAGCAAAAGTTAGGACTGCTCCTAGGATAACAGGCTACACCCACTTTCCTCTTGGAACTTAACTTGTGCTAAAAGCTCAGAGCTGCTGCTGCTCTTTCCTCACTCAATTCAAACACAAAGTACAGTAGATTACAAAAAAAGACCTACTGTTCATCAAGACAGTACAAATAGAAACTACACCTGCCCACAGAGAGGAGCTTCCGATACGTAACATAGTGCCTGAAAGCCAGCAGGAATCAAGGAAGCCATACATTGAAGTCTAAAGCCAGCAAATTAGGCTGTTAACAAGTAGTGGAAAAGAAAGGAGAAGGCAAGCAATCACTCTGAAATAGGGTCAGAAAAAAGCAATGACCCTAAGACTTAGAGAAGAAGAGATGATTCAGCTGGCAAAATGCACTAGAGCAGAGAATTGCTTCAACGCAGATGAGTGGTTAGGGAGAATAGGAAGGATGGGTTGACCTGGCCCTTCTTGCTTGTCATGGATCTTGTGCCAAAGAAGCAGCACCTGCAACACAGCCTCCACATGCCATGCTGTACAAGAAGCTTCCCCAACTCTCAGCAACTATAGAATGAAACAGAATCATTCAAAAGAGATACTTTTGTTATTTAATATACCAACATACAAGCATGCCATCAAGTATGCCTGTCAGATTTAACTGCTTCAACTGTCATTCAGTTCTTCCTTGCATTGTATCAAACCACAAATCTAAATTGCAATGGTCACCTCACTCAAGTCGTCTAACAGCAGAGGGAGATTTTTAGCACTGATGGAATTTTTACAAAAAGGCCTTTGAAAGATACATCAGAAAGAGGTTAACTATTGCTTTATTTGATTGGCTTAAGCAAAACTGGAATACATAGCAAATTCAGAATTGCACTGGTTTGCATAAAGAAGAGGCAGACATCTGAAAGAAAAGCATTTAACTGAGGAAAGATTACTGCTGCAGCAAAGATGACAACTGAAACCAATCCTGTTTAAATAAAATTGACTTTCCTTACCTACATGACCTTACCTGCTCTCAAGATGATTTCTTGAGTACCTTTTCAGTCCACTATTCCAAGCAACAGGCATGCACTGACATAAGCAGTACTGTCTATATCACAAATAATTCAATTAAAACAAACTTATTTTGTTTCTAAATAAGAATAAATATAACTTATTTTTAAATGTTTTGGATGCTTGAATTTGCTTTTCAGTAGGTTTTGTTACAGATAAAAATAAGTGACCAGATATGACAAGTCAACAAAACTAATTCTTCTTCTAAATCCCAGAAAAATGACACAAACCGCAATAAATGTCCTGATTTTTTTATTGGACAAAAGAAAAATCATCCAGTGTTCCTTGAAAGCTTCTGTGTTACCAACATGGTCTGAAACACTAGTCATTCAGAATTTCAAAACCTACAGAATCCAAATCAAAAGACACACCTCACAACAACACAAGCAAGTCTTAGTATTGCTTTTGTTCAGTTCTGAGCTCGTGGATTAGAATTTGGCATTTGTGCTGCTGTCTCAACTCATGACTCTGAAGTTCCTATTGATCAGCAATCATTGATGCAAAACTCACTGAACGTTAATCAATACAGAAATAATTCTCTTTCAAAGAAAATAATTCCAAGAATGAATTCACACAAGCTCAATACCAGCAACAAGTCACAGGAAAGCGAATTTACCTTCCCTTAAACTTCCAGTTGACTTTCAACCTTTCCAATACAATGCAACACAGTCTTCTTTCAACATGAGACTGTTTCCAAACTAAGGTCTTCCTAGAACTGAAGTGTTACAACTGAACCAGTTTCAAGTGGAGTCATGCACAAAAGAACAGGTAAGGCTGTTTCAGGAACAAAACTACATCACCTAAGATCACAGCTGAACCTCAAACTTCTGACAGAGTTTCTGGTTATTGGTCCTCTTTTGTTATACCTTATCTAGCATAACCATCTGTTCAGCAATGCTTACAAACCACAGAAGAGATTAAGAGCTGGGGGTTGAGAGGACAGAAGATGTTCTAGAGCAGATAGGCTAAAGATAAAACTATATTCTAGTATATTCCCCTGTACAAAACCTATCAAATCTGTTTCCAGGCTTACTTCTAGATACATTTCTGAGCATGCACCCCACAGTCAAAACAAGCATTTATTCTGGCCTTTGATTAGTCACCAGAATATGCTCTTAAATCATTACTCTGATCTTCAGTCACTCCTGACCTTAGCTCTCCAAGGACATCACTGTGCAGAGGGCTCTTAGTAGGTCATTAAACTGGAACATATTACAGTTAAAGCAAAACTCAAATTCGAGCATGGCTTGTTTTCCAGTAAGGAAACTGAAAGGTTATCACCAGCCAAAAAAGAGCTGGAGGGCTTGTTGAGTCATCCCCAAAATAAACTTCTGTTCAAAACTGCAAGAAACTAAACCACCCCTGTATGGCTGCGGAAGAAAAAATAGCCACAGAAAATTCCAGAGAGGAAAATTACAATTAGGAAGTTGATACTTTGCTCATTGCTTCAAGAGAGGAAAGTTTAAGACTTTGGATTTAAAAATACAGCTATTTTGATAAACTATTTATTTAGGGGAAGAAATTAAGGAAAGGGAAAAAAAGTGTTCATCAAAACATGTAGTAGTTTCAGTGTCTATGTAAATTGAGACTAATCAAGTATATTGAGCAAATAAATTATACACTTCTGGAAAGTATTTTATTTTGATCTGTGAATTTGCTCACTTTTGTCCACTGTTCATAAAATCCACACCTGCATTTATACTTTAACACATCCATTCCCCGAAGATATGGAACAGATATGCCAAATATGGAACAGGCTGTATAAACCATTACCAGCCAGGAGAGGCAAAACAAGGCACAATCTTCTACAGTTCATTTTGCTCCTGCTCTGCATCCCATCTAACCAAAATGAAGCAGAGCATCTTTTCACTTGATTTCTCTGT
>JANHGB010019996.1:19256-36677 GCA_026283785.1 Coracopsis vasa
TACAGTTCATTTTGCTCCTGCTCTGCATCCCATCTAACCAAAATGAAGCAGAGCATCTTTTCACTTGATTTCTCTGTCCTGAGTAGAAGCCACACACAAGCTGTAATGTGAACCTTTTGACCCACTCAGCTGCAAGAGGCCAGCACAGCACAGGCTGTACCATCCCATCAAGCAGCAGTCAATTACCTTGGGGTCTTTGAAGTCAGATCCAGAGTGACAGTAGTCTGGGTTCATCTCCTGACCAAGAGACACTCTAGATTAGATTGATTTTGTCTCATTTTCTCGCACTCAAGTAACCAGCTTGATAAAATAGCTACTTTTTAAACAAGTTATCTGCATATACAAGATTGAGATGGCTTCTTCAGCCTGGAGCTCAGGAATTGCCAGCCTAATGTCAGCTTCTGCACCAAGTTAAAAAATAAGCTAAATCTATGCTTACAAAGTCACTGGGAATACAAGTTTTTAATCCCTTTATATTTAAAATTCTTTTTCTTGAATCAGCCTAAGGATGCAAATGTTCTGATTCATAGAAGTTCTTAGGCTGCAAATCCATTTAATAAGGATAGGATTATACAGCACCTGTGTATCATTTTACATATCATACTTTTAGGGAATTTAAACTGACAGGTCTGCTTTAAAAAGCTTTCAGTTGGTAAGTGAGCTTTGTGGAGGTATTTATTCATGTTTCTTGAATTTCAACACTTACCCCGTACTATCTCAAAAACATGAGATCTAAAAATCTTACTGAACTTGAAAACGGACACAGTCCTCATCTCAGTTACTTCAGTATAATATGCAAGAGTTACCTCTTGTTACAAAGATGATACATACACTTTATTGTTGTTTCAATCATATACTAATGATAAAAAACCCGATTCACAGAAGAAGGTATCCACTCTTTCCATAATCAAATCTCACTTTAGAATCATATTTAGGCTAAGATCACTGTGTGGAAGAGGACCAAGTCTGGCAGGTACTGACAGCAGTGGCAGGTTTTCCTACCCAATCTACAGAACACAGCCTCAGTATGTACTCTCTTTAAATTCATCATGCGCACACAGCGCCACCTTACCCTCTCTTCATCCCTAGCAATGCCCTGAGCATGCTGCCTCTGGCATGGGTTTGCATGCATACAGAACCGACCCTGTCTTAAGGGCAAGACAGGGCAAAGCCCAGCTTCAGAAACCTGTTGGAAGGCTCTGAATACTTGTAAGCTGTAGTTCTGAACATACTTCCCATTAGTGTTTCTACTACTCATTGAAGAATGGTATAAACACATAAGAAACTTCACACATGCCAAAATAGGAAAGAGGGATCTTTCAGGTAACAACTGGGAAAAGTGGAGAAAGTCAGGCCAAGTGACTGTCTTTTAAGTGGGTGGCTAAATTGCAAACAAAGGTACTATTTAAAACAGAAAGCATCACTCTTAAAAGCAGGTTTAAGCTGCTAAGCAGACAATATCTAACAAGGGAAGAGGTCAAAACATTTTTTTTAGTAAGCTTTCAGAGTAACTATGCATTTGTATAGATGAGCAGTTTCCATGTTCTTCCTTTTTGTTTTTTGCATGCTCTGCACAGCTATTGAGCTCTGTAATACCTGCGTCTAGATTTCCTCAGCACCACACAGCAGCTTAGTCAGCATAAAAGACTGATACATTTGCTGTACCTACCAGATAAGGTAACAGCCCAAATGAGGTCAGTAACATCTGTCTGTTCCAAACCAGGAAAGAACCATCTTTAGGAATGCATTTAATATGTTGACACAAGTGAATACCAAGATACATGAATAAGTCATAAGGAAGCTCTGAGTTGCCACCTGCTATTCCATCAGAAAAGTGGTGGGTACCTATTGTTAGGTCACAGGCTACCTTAAATGAATGTCTGCATAAACAGGATTTAACAGTTTTAAGAAGCCCCTGATGATGCACATGACCAGAATGCAAAGCCATGCCTCTTATGAATTAGGTTGAATAGAGTCCTCTTCCACACACGGATCATAAAATAAAAGTTGTACATGAACTCCAAGTCTGACACATTCCAGTTTTGGAATTACCTTTAAATGCTTAGCATTATGGGAGTGCTCTAAAATGCTGCAAGGACTCAGCTGTCCAACATCCTTCATTAGAGAAAGAAAAGACAGAAAAATAAATCACAATGTCAGATTCAGGAAAAATATTACTTGAACAAGATTGTATGGTAATATTACAACCCTATGGCAAGAATTATGGACTATAACACACTCAAAATCCTTGAAAACAGATGTAGCAAATTCTCCATACAAAGCATACCCCATATATAATAAAGTTCAAATAATCCTGAATGCCTCAACACATTCTCAAAGTACTTTTTCACTGATACATTGGATCATGTTCCGTATTTATCACAATCATTGATCAACTGTGATAGGAAACAAGCTGTAAGAAAACCACAGAAATTATTTTAGAGCCAGTTACTAAAATCAGGAAACGCTCTAACAAATCCCAGATGTTACAACATTATGTTCTGCAAAATTATGCTGTACTACAATGGTAGGTGCTCAACAGAATCTGATAGGTGACACTGTTGCTCTCAGTAGACATGCTCTTCAGAAAATGTTTCTCAATCAATAGGATGTACAGCACCATAGGTTTTTAGGCATAGAAGCTTCTGAAAATTCATTAACATTCAGACATTCAACTAGTCCAGAGAAGCACTAAAAAACTTTCAGCATATTCTACTGAAGGCAGCCAAAATACAAAACTCGTTTGCCACTGCTACTTTTAAATTTAATACTAATGTTAACACAAACCACTCAGAATAATTTTGGTGACATGGCTTAGAATTTCTGTGGAAGATAAAATGACAATTGTTTAAACACAGCTCTTGAAGGCTTTCTTTTAAAGAAAGAGTATGTGAAAGACTGATTTTTCCTATGTCTACTTGCAGATTTTTGATTCTTGATCAGTGGATTCACTAATAAGAGCTTAATAAGGGACTGTAGCGATAGGACAAGGGGTAATAGATTTAAACTAAAAGAGGAGAAGTTCAGGTTAGATATAAGAAAGAAGTTCTTTACTGTGATGGTGATGAGGCACTGCAGCAGGTTGCTCATAGAAGTGGTGAATGCTCCATCCATGGCAGTGCTCAAAGCCAGGTTGGACAGAGCCTTGGGCAACATGGTCTAGGGTGAGGTGTCCCTGGCCATAGCAGGGGGTTGGAACTATATGGTCTTAAGGTCCTTTCCAATCCAAACCATTCTATGATTCTATGAAAAAAAACCCTAATTTTAGTATTTTAAAGTGTAAGAGTTGGATTAATTTACAGGTGAAACAACAGATTACAACTCTATCATAATGTCACCTGAGAGATTTGCAAGAAATACTAACTACACGAGTGAATTATCGGACATGCAGATACTTTTACAAGTGTTTGATAACCTCAGTAGATGAACGGATATGATTATTTAAAGAAATAAAACAGGCTGAGTTGGAAGAAGATACTTTAAAATCAGCAGCAAAAGACAGAGCTTGCAGACAAGCAATCACGTGGAGAATGATGGCTAAATAAGGATAAAGAATAGCTGCTTCAATGATTTTTGCAAGCCTTGGGAAGGAAAATAATTCAACCAGACACTGAAGGAGCAGTAACCATAGTTGAAAGTCTCAAATCAGGAGAAAAAAAACAAATTTCAAGGAAGCCACACAATCAGCAGTGAAGGCACAAGATATAAAGAACCACCCTGAAGGAGACCTCAGAAAGCAACAATGTCAAAGATAAATTAAATGAAAAGTCAGATTAATAGAGTATGGACGGCATAATTTAGGTCAACATTGAAAAGTCCCAATTGCCAAAGACTTCCCATCCCCAAGATCCGCAGGGTTCAACTTGGAAAGAAAGGCCAAATAGAGCATCTTGTACATTGACTCATCTAACCATATGCCTGCACAGTCTTTGCTTTCCCCACTTCAAATCCACAGCCTTCCTAAAAAATTAGAAGGTTAAAATAAATACAAAATTAACTTAACTATAAAATAAGGTTACAGAGATCTTCAAGCAATACCACTTTGGGGCTGTTATTCCATACAGATTACGTCACAGATCACTTATAGGCTGCAAGCTTTGCAAAAGCTGTTGATTCCAGCTTAATATAGCAATACTTAACAAAGATAGCATGCATTCTCTATACAATACTGGTATTGCCAACAGGGATTTCTGCATGAAATGCAGAAGCATGTTGCAAAGGGGAAGAAAAAATTCAATTATACAATCAGGCAAATGGGCCCCTTAGGATGCAGAAAGGGAAGTCACTCTGCTTAATCAAAGCAAAAAGGTAAAGTCAGCCAAGTCCTCTTATCTCAGGACAACGACCAACATTCCTGCTAGTATTTCATTAAACTGATTATGAATGGTTACTTTATCAAATCAGGAATTTGAACATCTGAGAATAACTACAGATGTTTTCAGATAGCCATCTAGTCAAAACTATGTGAAGGCTCAAAATTTCAAGTTGCCAGTAGATGCTCTCAGCTGCTGTATTTCACAGGCATCAGCAACAGCTATTCCCTGGCTCATGCATCTAGTAGAAACAGTCAACTTTCATAACCAGCACAATATCACAGTCTTCTCTGTATTGCTTGAGGTTTTCCCCCCTTTAAAACTGAGATAAAAATATCAGGATGACAGACATCTTGGGATTCATCATGACACTGCTAGTGAACCAAACACATCAAAGTCATCATCATCCAGAAAGCTGCCTGCTACACACTGCTCTAAATGACAACCAACTTGCTCAGACTCACAAATGAGTAAAGAAAAACAAAACACCAACCACAAACCCCAGATTTACAGTGTGTATACCGGGTTTATCTGCTATGTCTGCCAATGTCTGACAACTTCTGCTAGTTAGATGTTTCCATTCCCTTTAAAATTCCTTTAATCCACTGATCTTAGAGTCACAGTTAATGAGCATGTAAAATAAATCAACAGCAAATTCTAAAAACCACCCAAAGCTCATTTATTTTCCTTCTTACAAGTGTGGGTGGAGGGTTCCTTCTGCAGTAATAAACTCTATCTCTTTGCTTTTGACAAAAAATCAAGATTGAAACATAAACCAACAGAAATGAACAGAAGTGATAACTTAGTTTATATTTCAGAAGTTAGTTTATATTTCAGACGTACACTGACATAAAAACTTCCATTTTCTTTGCATTACAGAGCAGATTGGTTTGTTGGGGTTTTTTTAATGATTTGCCAGTAAACACAAAAGAATCTGTCTGGAAAAACTGTACAGTTTATCATCTAAAACTGAGGTGTGAAGAGATTATGCAAGTATTTTTTCCCTCATTCATACATTTTTAGAAGAGTGCTATTCATGAATATCAGGTATTTGTGAGCAGTGCATATACACATCAATACTTTCTCCTGTATAAATATTACTGGTACTCAGGAAGGAATTTAGTAAAAATCATGTAATGAACTCATCATAAATCTCTCCTCCACCACCCAATCCCAATACAAATAATTATTTAAACAACATGTCAACCAGAAATACTAAATCAGATGTAACAGGTGTGTAGGTGCTTAACAAAGGGACCATTACTGCAGCATATAACACCATCAAAGCTTTTCATACTGGACAAACTGCATAGTTAAACTTAGTACTTAAAAAGTACTTAATTAGTCTATATGCAAGATCCTCTAATCTTAGATATTTCCATTTAAATTTGCCACCAGTGACTACTTTTTTAGTGGAAAGAAAAAAGAAGATGCATGACATACCACTATCAATTTGAGTATTCATATGGACATACTGGAAAGCCAAAGCAGCTGTACTTAACTCATTAGCACTCCAGCTGTAATCTGTGACAAAGATTAGTCAAATGCACTGATTAAACTGTTACCTTTAATAACTACACAAGCCAAGAAATAATTCATCTTTACAAACCACTTTGCAAAACACGTGCCATGGGATCATATATCTGCTATAAGTAGGTATTATTTCTTTGTTATTGTCAGTTAGAACTTACTCTCCTAATGACAGTTAATGTTTGTTCATTTCATAGCATCCTATGAAGTATTTCACAGTCTCATTTACACAACTAATAATTAAGGTAAGTGATAGAAAGCAAACAAGGAGGGGACCTGGAATGTGTGTGTTTCTAGTAGTATTCAACACAATTTTCTGTTCAAAATAATTAAAATTTATGGACCAACTGAGATGAATCCTGGGCTATTTATCTTGGAGCCAACATAAAAATTGCTTTGTGAGGTGGAAATTCAAGTCAGAATTAAAATACTACCCAAATTCCAAGTGAGGCTAAAATCATCATATCTAACAAAGAACTCTAAGCAAGCCTTGAATTACTTAATGTTTAATTATACCTCAAAAGATCAACTGGGATATCTTTGCCAGCATAACCGCCTGTTCTAATTCCACTTTTTTTATTAAGCAATGTATATATGATAAGGCAATCAAACATAAAATCAGAACATCTGAGCTTTAATGTGGAACACAAAATCCTGTAAGACCCAATTCTTGTCCAGATTTGAGAAAAAAAAAGTTCTAGCTAAGCAGTTTGTTAGATCATGTGTTTGTATGTGTGTGCATATACATACACACAGATACACACACACACATACACATATTTATATAGGATTGCAAACCTGTTAATAGTCAAAAACACCAGGAAGCATGAGGCAGCAGAAATTGAAGATTGACGGTTTTCACTCAGGATAATGATGTAAAATATTATCTTGCAAAAGCAAGACAGCTCACAGCAGTAAGTGTATAGAACTAGGTAATATCACAATTTTAGTAGTAACAAAAAAATTCTGCTAACAGAACACTGACAAGAATCTCTATGCATGATCACTGGGAAACAAAAAGACTCAAGACATTAACTTTTAAGTTAAGCAGTAGGCTATTAAATATATTAAACTATACCATTTCTCATATTCTAGCAAATATTGTACTTAAATGCAATGCAAAAAGGGAAGGAATTGCTCAGAATTAATAGGACCTATTAGTGTAGATTCTCACTATTTCCATATTCATAGCTTAATCTATAAATACGGATGTGAGGTGAAAGTAGAATAAAAGGGCATCATAAATTTATTAACATCACACACTATCTTTGATAAAGCGACTATAAAGAAAATTAACATTATGCGAAGACTCAATAATACTATGCAATTAGTTAAACCTAGAGACCAAGTTAATATGAGAACCATAATGCAAGTAAGAAGCTGGATTGAAATGAGATTAATGGATTGCCCATAAGAAAAAAATCTCAACCTATATGGGGATGGGTGATGTTGATGCTGGACTAACACAGAAGAGCTTAAATTTCGTAATTTCATCCGTAAAATCATGCACATTGAAGTGAGGGGAATAATTTTAACCAGTCCATTGGAAAGGGAAGAAGATTATTAAAACAGCAGAGTGACTGTAGGTCACCAATGGGACACAGCCAGGAGGGGAAAAAAGGACATATATGATCCTACAGTGTGGGATTTCCAGAGATCCAGATGTGGGATTTCAAGAAGCGGTCAGGCAGAAACAGTATCACAGAGACAAGTGAAGCCACATTCAGGAAACAGAAGAGGAAAGATTAAACTGGAACATGACCAGAGAATGCTATTTGAGTGATTAGAAGAAATAAGAGCCTACAAGAGGACACTTGCTTATCCTATCATAATGACACTCTCTGTATGTACAGAGAAAAGGCCAGAAGGAAAATGAAATGGAGAAACATCAGCTCTTCTGTCTAACCAACTACATGCACACAAAAATAGGCAAGTATAAGGAGACTGCATGAACAAATATAGAGTTAACAGTCTATATTCAGACTGTCAGAAATGCAAGATGCAAGAACCTCTGAACATTTTTATGGCAGATTTAGTCACAAAATATTGCCACTTCAGAGAGCTGGAGACCATGGCGTAAGAGAGAATAATCTTTAGTAAACTATCTAAATCATACAGACAAAGTAATTAAAGCATGCTTTGAAAAAAAATACCTGCTCAGGTTTCATACTTTTTTTGCTAGAGATGCTTGCAGGGTTTGAGATAGGTTTTTGTTCTTTTACTTTTCAAACAACTAACACCCCCTCCATATAAAATGTCCTCAAGTGTAATAATGGGAACTATGTGTTTACCACATATAGGTAACCAAGGCTTCATTTTACTGCAGTAATTTAAAAACATCGAAGCATTATATTATGTTTTCACAAACAACTTTTAGCTCCCTGCAAACAACTGCTGCCTCTGCCTCTAAAATAGAGTACACAGATTAGTGTGATAATTCTGCAAGGTTGGGGGAGCAGAGGGAAAAAATAAGGACTCTTTACAGACATGTCAACAGCCAGCAATTCCAAATCACTCTGGCTGGTAACAACAGACAGAAATCTGGCGGGAAAGGAAGAAAATAGCTTGTAGACTCAAGTAGGGTAAAAGCAGTACTCAAGCCTAAATTGCACCTCAAAAAGCTTAGCCTCACTGTCCAGTCCTGTAGACAGCTATTTTGAACAGCCTCCTTTTTTTCCCCATATCACAGCTTGTGAACTCTTTGACAGCTACACTTAAAGGCATTAATAAAAGGATGTAACTGCCTGGGCTGAAGTTGGATGTCACATCAACCCCAACATACAAATCTACCCAACTCATCAGTAATCTCAATAGGCAATCTGGGAACACAGCACATAGAATTGCAGTGGCAGTGATTTTATCTTAAAATATAAGCACATAAGATGAAACTCTTCCTCCTCCTCCTCCCCACTCTCATTCAGCAGTGCAATGATTAGAGACACTAACTTCAGATAAGGGAAGGTTTGCAATACTCACATAGATGCTTCAAATCCAACAACCAACAGAACAGAACCTGGACTTTTATGTCTATTTTCAAGTATATTTGTAGATACATACATATAAAGCTAGATAAATAAACTCACCCATAAATTCAAATCTAGTTTAGAAATATTTTGCTTATATATGCAAGACTTCACCTCTAAACTCACACAAATCCCTGCTGCTTTACAGAAAAGCCTTTTTAATTAATCCTAACTTGCCAGAATGTTGGGAAGGCAGGCAAGGCATTAGAAAATAAATCAAAACACTTGAAAAGGAAAAATCAAAACAAAACAAGACTACAATACTTCAGGAACTGGGCACCATCAAGAAAGCTTCATGTTAAAAATAAAATTTCACAAGCTGAGGCAAAAGCACCCAGTGATTTTAATAGCTTACATTTAAATAACAGAAAATTACAATATGCTAGAAACAGCAACTATAAATTAACATACCACAAGAACCAAATCATTTGCACAACAAATAATTGCTAATTGCAATTTCTAATGCAAGGCCAAATAATGTCCCAGGAAGATTGAGCCATAATAGAAATAGTAAACAAACCTCAACATTTATGTTCACTCAAACTTGCCAGCTCAAATATTTAATTTTCAATCTCAAGGTTGGTCACATTTTTAGGTTTTGGTAAATTAAAACTCCCTGTTGCCCTATTCTCTCCTCCCTAAGGAGTTACCACTTTACCCCATTGCTTAGGGTTATAACTTTTTAGCAGTTTCAGACAACTGTAACATTCATCTAGAGAAGAAAAGGAATTTTAACAAAAAGAAACAGACCTTTAAGGATAATCAGAGAATAATAAAACAAAACACCCCATCCTTTACAAGTCCTACTTATTTTCTTGTATGAATAATTTAAATCACTAATTTTATCTTATATTTACAATATAGTTCAGTCGATACTCAAATACATCATTTGATGAAATAATTGTGCATTGGTGGCAAAAGATCATCACCAGTGAGGTGGTGGTTCATACTTGTAAACCTGCATCCAGAGTGAACATTCTTCAATATCACTGAATTCCATTTATATATATAAAACCTGCAGTAACAAAATTACAGGTTAGAAACAATCTAATGATTATTGTCAACCTTCTAAATTGTGAGGAACTCTGATGGGGCTGCATAGTTTCGTTTCTTCCCCTTTATGGAAGAGCTGAGGTGAGCAGGAGTCCTTGTAAGATTCACAACTGGCTGATGGAAATCTAAGTCATGCACAAAGCAAAGTACTTCAGCTGCCTGCTCTCTAACACTGGAGAGGAGGCAGCTCAGAAGAAAACAAGACTGCAGTAGCTGAGACAAGAAGTGACAAAGCAGAGGTAAAGTTTCAGCTATGCTATGAAGGGTGCTATGAATTCATCTGTCGATTAGACATCTTCTTTACATGTAAATTGTAATTTACAATTATTATTTAACTTAAAGGAAAAACAAGATACATATTTGGTCCTGCGTTTCATGAGTACTGCATTGCTTGTATAGCTTAAGTAACAAATCTTTCCTTTTATCTCTTAACTTTTAATGCTATTCGTGTTTCCCCACAATCTGTCCACCTCCCCTCCCAATTAGATGATGCAATTACCTCTATTTCGGACATAATAAACAGTTTCACCACAACACAGCAATATGAAACAAATTCATAACTTCTCTGAAGATTTATAAAGCAGTAAAAGATATAGGAAAAGAAAGCATGTAATTTACTGTAAAGCAATAAGAAAAACCCTAAAGCATTTTTCGCAGAAATGAAATTCTCAAGCTCACTATCACATGGCAGCTTTTAAATAGGGACAATCCCCAAGTACTCATTTCAGAGCTTACAAAAAACTCAATTTGATTACCATTTTGCAAGGGAGTTTTCTTTGATTCATTGTTTTACACTTTTTCCCCTCAAAATTCCATGATGATCTTACATTTATCGATTGTTGGGCATTTATTTGCTTTCAAATTGCTTTTCCCTAAGATTTCATATCTCAGGAAGAAACAAAAACCAGATTCCAGCATCAAATACTGAGCTTTAATTCATCCAGATCACTCCATTCTCACAGGCTTCACTTTGAAAATTTCAATTCTAATATATTGTGGCTACTAACAGTTCAGAGTTGCTGGATACATTTTGTGGGCTTGCAAAAATCTTCAGTCTTTGAACTGTACAGAGTAACCCCCTCAATGGGATTCTTCCAAACAAAATGAGACCCCTCAGAGGGGAGACTCCTGCAAAAAGTGGCAGCTCCAGAACACGGATAGCAGGATGTGCACTAACCAAAGTATGGATTTTTATCTGAAACTGGAGAGCTGATCAAATCTATTGATCTTTGTAAAGTTGACTTCTTTTCTACCTCTTCCCTCTCCTTCCCATGCAGAAAACCTTGAAATCTCTGGAAGATGCTCAGTAACCACACATTTCAATCAGAAATGGCCCTCTACATATAATTCAAAACTTTCTGATTTAATGGTTTTAACTGCTGATACTGGTCAGGTGTGTTTGTCAATTATCTAATACAAAAGGCCTTTTTACTCATACAATCCTGCAAACTCAGTCCATTAGACACAAACAGCAGAATTCTGCTTCAGATACGGTCCTGGCATCACTGTCACTAAATCAGACAACTAAATGCATTTTGGTAACATTTTTGGACCCCTACAAAAGACTGTAGCTTGATACCTAGAACATCAAGTTACACCTACTGCCCAACAACAGAAAGATTAGCTGAGAAATAAGTGTCTCCCATGACACCAATAACTTCAGTCATTCCTAACATACATGTATCATTACCAAGTAATGCAGACACTGCTATTTTACTACAAACAGAAGGAGAATAAATAAAATAAGGTGTTGTATTAGTTCAATGAAGCAACAGAAACAGGCTTAGACATGGAATCCAATATTCATATTAATTGTACAAAAACCCCACACTTCCTCAAAGATTTTCTTCTCCTACCCTTCAGCACATACCTTACATCAAATACAAGCCAGAACATTCACCCTGAACGTTTTTCTTTCTGTGCTCTTCAGCATAAATTCAAACACCAACTACTCAAAAACAATGGTCACATAGAATCATGGAATGGTTGGGGTAGGAAAGGACCTTAAGACCTTCTAGGTCCAATCCCTTGTCACATGCCATAGTCCAGTTATTGCTTTGTTTTTCAAGCGCCCATTCTGTTCCAGAGTAAGATTTGAATTTCTCTTCGGCATCCAAACACAGTAAAGCTCCCAGAGATTTCATAATAGAAACTGTTCTTCTTTTTCTAAAGAAGATTCTGACAAGGGTATAAGTTAAAAATATTTTAAGAGAGAATAGGGATTTCTGCTTGAACAGAAGTTAGCATTTCCCTTTCTTCACATGCATAAAACTTGCTTAAGGAGAACATTCCCTCAGATGTCTCTAACCCAAGGAAAATATTTGGAACCACAACACTAACTAAAAACAGGCTGTTAATAATTAGTTTTCCTTCTGAGTGCAACACTAATGTAATTAAATCACACCTATGAGAACTGTTTGTATAATCAAGACATTCTTATCACAGAACACCCTAAAAATCTTGATTCTAAAAGTACCAGAAGATAAATACAGTCTTCAACAATTCATTACATAAATCCTATACAATTTTCTCTTTGCTGCCTGAGCGAATAACTTAGAAGCCATAAAGCATACATGCACACAAAACCCTAAAGCACTGACAAGTGAATCTGGACTAAGTAAAATTCAACATTAGTGGGGAGGGAGGAAATTCCTTCTGATAATCTTAAACACAGAGTGTATCAAGAACTCTCATACCTGTTGCGAAAAACATCCAGCCTTCAGATTCACAGCAGCAAGCAGGCCAGATTTATGCAGCCTGTAACCCAAGTTCCCACTAAAATCCAGTACAGATGTGCCCTGAAAAGTATTACAAGCTTACCCTGTTGAGTACTTGCACAAATAGAAACATGTAATGCTAGCATAAATTCACCAGAATGTGCAACTTTTTCTGCACAGCAACAGCCTTACACACAAACCTGCTAACTTCAGTCCTGTGATTCCCTTCAGAGCCATGGCTGCAGCTCCCAGACACTGCCATCCAGATTTTTAACAGCATTTTCCACTTTCATATGGAAGTGATGACACATTCTTTTAGACTAGAACATCTTCTTAACTCTAAGTGCATGTATATCCTACCAAGAGGATGAAATGAGCAAAGAACAAAGAATTCAGCAAGGATGATCAGCTGTGCTTGAAAACAGGAACAAGCACAAAATAAAGGCATCTTATCATTTAAATTGTGTCATAAGAACATGTATACTTCATCAATACATGATATACTGAAGATGAGGCTACATAACTTGCTGTAAATTGACACTGTCTCAGAAAGCTTCCTAAATATTTCTGGTCTGTAAGCAAACCAAAAAGAAACCCCACCACACAACACAGAACATAGAAACTGAAAGAGTGAAAGACTTGAAATCATCATGAGAGAGTTCTCAGCAGGGAGTAAAACCCAAAAAGTTGCTGCTGCTTGATAATCTGTAGATTTTTAAGCATAGGATACCCAAGAACTTCACTCATCAAAAAGTGTTGTTTTATTCAAAACAAGTATGCCTTCAGGTAGCACCAGAGTAAGCCACATTACTGAAGCCTAGGCCTGTAATAGTGTAACTATGAGAACAACAAAGAGTATTTCTTCTACTGAAGATCTTGTGTGGCAACGCTCATTCTCACCAAAATTAGCACAGGTTAATTTTGTCATTCTCCCAGTCTCGAAGCACAATAATTTACCTCCATACCCAGTGAATTACATAACGACAATAAGGAAACTTGTAGATTAGAAAGTTCCAACATAAACAAGAATATCACATATTGCACAATGCTCTCCTTGATCAACACTGAAAAAAGGGTTCAAGCTTAACTGCTGTATTTAAAAATGAGTTGAAGCATGTCCCTCATCTGCTGTGGTTTTTACTGGTAGATGGGAATAAAAAGTCCAATTTATCAGAATGATAAAAAAAATAGCAATTTCGAAGAGACACAAGTGATGTGACAAAAAACTGCATAGGACTCTTTAAATGAATGTCTTTAGTAGGCAAGAACTTTAACCACAGGTTAAAGTAGGTAAGGCTTTTTAATATCTTTACTGAGCATGACCTCAAACTATCAAGACAATGCAAAGCAGAATTTCAGAGGAAAATGTTCTCAAATTCCATTGCAGGGCAACACTGCAAGCCTCCATCACTCTAACGTACACTGGCTTTGCTTTCCAGTCCAATTGCTACTCATAAATGCAGTCAAACTAACAAAAAGTACCTAACTTTAAAGGAATATTGTGCTTACATTCAGCTGCCTCTTACCTCAGAGTTTTATGTTAAAGAACAGATTTCTGAATGCATAAAAACCCCAAATGCAGTAAGTGCACTTCAAGCATAGAAAATAAAATCATCCAGCAGTGTTCCTGTTAATGAACAGGTTTTGTGAACACAGTATCACAGAATGGTTTGGGTTGAAAGTGACCTTAGAGATCATCTAGTTCCAACCCCTTGCCACAGGCAGGGACACCTTCTACTAGACCAGGTTGCTTCAAGCCCCATCCAACCTGGCTTGCTTGATCCCCATCCATCCCCACTGTCCTTTCCTCACCCCTTAAAAACAAGACAGACCAACTACAAACTCAGTCCAGCTTTGATGTCCTGGCTCATTTAAGGACATCTTTCAAAATCAATCCTCTTAAGCATTCATCAACCTCTAACCTATACTGGCATTTACACCTGCATTGACAGAGGCCCCTATGCACACAGCGAATGACATACAGTATATTTGGAACAGTCAGTCTAAAATACCATTACACAAAACTCCTCAGCCATGCATCCATAACTGAATAAGCTTCATATCCTTTCTTATATCTGATTATGCTACACAGTAATGGTCTTTGTCAAAACAAAGCACTTCAACCTATACTGTTTATTAGCAGAAAAAGAATTTACAATTTGAAAACAATTCAGTCTTCCTAAACCGAGGACTGGTGCAGAACTACAGAAAATTGTATAAACTCCCAAGCTTCCATTTCAATTCAGTCACTTATTTGCTTATTTGTTATGTCACCTTACATAACCACACCGCTCCAGGTTTCTTATATGTGAAACAGCTCAAAACCTAAGTGGTTATTTTTCAAGGTCATTGTTATGACTAGCTATCTAGTGCTTAACTACAATAAAAAGCACAAAGTACAACTATACAAAGTACAATACAGGTGTGTAGAGGTAAGTACTTCCTTGAATATAGGTGCAGGGGTTCCCCCATAAACACTAAAATAGTGTAAGCAATTTGAAAATTAAAAAGCTCTAGAAAAATTGTGTCACTTTGATTTTAAAAGAGATGCTCACAGGTTATTCCTACAAAGTGCTATGCTACTAGAAATACCCAGGAAAACGAAAAAAAAAAACTAAATATCAATGCTCTGGACGTGATACTTATATCACTGTTGGGTTTTAGAAAACATCTGCAGAAATACCTTAACACAGATATCTTAACATGATATTCCAACTGTGCACATAAATGCTTTAGTGCAAGGTGTCCCTGCCCACGGCACAGGGGTTGGAACTGGATGATCTTAAGGTCCTTTCCAACCCTAACTATCCTATGATTCTAAGTATGAATTTGTATGTTTTCAAAAGCGGCTGTTTGTCCATTATTTGTCATTTTTCAAGAAGAACACCTTCCTTCTCCTGTTCAATACTTTAAGTTACCCTTTAGAAAAGTCTCAGTTGACTTAAGAAGCAAACAAAAGAGATCTGCTGATAGGAGAAAAGCACACAGCTTGCTTACAGCAGCTCTACTGACATTTTCTATGAAACATAGTTCATTTCCCTCTTCCCCGTAATTGCTTCCATAGATCTTGCATATACCACATGTCCATTTGATTATCAACTATCCTCCAAAGTACATTTATCACCTGGGTTTGCACACACAAATATGAACATGAGCTATTTTGTGTTTGGTTTATTGGTTTGGATTTTCTTTGTGGGAAATATAGATTTTTACATACAAACACTTGCTCTACAGATTCAACAAAGAACAAGTAAAGGTGCAAATTATCCTACAGCTGGATTATTCAGCACTTTAGTTTTACTAATAAAGCCAGAAGTATCAAGTATTCCTTTATACAAGTCAAAGTGTATCAATGTTTAAAGACATTATTACCCCAGTTCTCCTTCCAGGTTTTTGATAAAATCATTGCTGCCACAACCGTAATGTACATAGTTAAAATCTGGTCCTTTTGTGATACTCCTGATTGTTTTTTCAGTCCCAGCTCTGCATCCTGATAGTAACGTAACATATTCAACATGATCCACTTTTTCAAGACAAGTTACTAGCCTTCAATGTAACAGCAAACAAGATGAACACTCAAAACCATGGGAGCAAATATACATCTTTGTTTAAAATAAAAGTGCATGTCTATAATAAAAACCTACATTTAAAGATTGTGAATCCAGACTCACAATTCTGTAATAACATAATGCAATCATCCTACAGATGAGGAATACATGGTTCTTTGGTACTGATACAGGAAAGTAATAACTAATATAGAACATTGTATTCATGCAAGTTGAGCAGCAACTGTTCCAAGTACTACAGCATATCACAGTATTTTGTTTGCAAGATTTAATTGGGGTTAGGTCTTTGAGGGTCTTACCTTCTCAAATAAAATCTTATCAGCTGAAGGACAATGTACAATTTTTTCCAAGGATTCTCTTGAATAAGAGAACAATTTATTCTTCAAGTATTCTGTACCAATACAGACTGCTTCCAAGTTTTAGGTCCACCTAACCTAATGAGGAAGCAATTTTACTCATTTGCTTGAGATATACAGCCCAGTCTGGACAACTACTTCATGCCATAGTATTAATCATGTTCTAGGAAGAAAAGCATTCCCTAAAATTGGACCTAGCTTATTAGCTGTCCATCATCATTACAGTCTTGAGTCACCTAGTCTTCAACCTTACAGGAAGTGTTATTTCCTTTTTACAGATGAGACAGGGAAGCACATAAATTATGGAAGAAATCGATAAGAAAACATGAACACTGTCATTTTCTGTGTCTGCATGCAATCTTTTAAGTACTTCACTACTTGTTCCATTGCCAGGCAATCCTAGAATATCCTGGCTTCAAAATTCCCTATTCAAATCATGGCTCTCAGGCATGTGCTGCTTACAACTTGGAAATACTCTACAATTAGCTTGTTTCTAACCATCATTAGCATAGATAAACTAGGTATTCTGTCATTATACAATGGCAGTAGTGCATTTCCATCTTTAGCTAAGAAATACGAAACACTGATTCAAACAGGTCTTGGAATCCATTTCTTCCAGATGAGTGAGGTAACCTCTAAATTTTGGGACAGATTTCACAGTGAATTCATTTTCTCAAAATGCTGTTGCATTAATAGAGAGTTTGCCCTAGAATATTCTATACAGCTGGTGGTTAAATTACTTTTCAGAGGTGTAAGAAGCTTTAGTTTTCTATGCCTGCAGAAGACTTCAGAGCTGAATGCAGATCTTGTACCTTGTGAATGAACACTAACAGACAGCATTGAGCTCAGCTCCATCATTCCTC